>LR812542.1:2503658-2663658 GCA_903798195.1 Danio kyathit
GTATTTTATACTCCTGCTAATAAGTACTGATATATGTTTTAATATAACACACTAAACCCTTATATTTACTATATTAAATAACGTATAATACATATGTGAAGATGTAGGCAGATATTTTAGAAGCCAACACAAAAATACTATATATTAACATTATACACTCATCGGCCACTTTATTAGGTACACCTGTCCAACTGCTCGTTAACACAAATTTCTAATCAGCCAATCACATGGCAGCAACTCAATGCATTTAGGCATGTAGACATGATCAAGACGACCTGCTGCAGTTCAAAATCAAGCATCAGAATGGGGAACAAAGGGGATTTAGGTGACTTTAAATGTGGCTTGTTGGTGCCAGACAGGCTGGTCTGAGTATTTCAGAAACTACTGATCTACTGGGATTTTCATGCACAACCATCTCTAGGGTTTACAGAGAATGGTACGAAATAGAGAAAATATCCAGTGAGCGGCAGTTCTGTGGGGGCAAATGGCTTGCTGAAAAACGTTGCCTGGTCTGATGAGTCTCGATTTCTGCTGCCACATTCGGATAGTAGGGTCAATATTTGGCAAAAGCAACATGAAAGCATGGATCCATCCTGCCTTGTATCAATGTTTCAGGCTGCTGGTGGTGATGTAATGGTGTGGGGGATATTTTCTTGGCAAATTTTGGGCCCATTAGTACCAATTGAGCATTGAGTCAATGCCACAGCCAGCATGAGTATTGTTGCTGACCATGTCCATCCCTTTATGACCACAGTGTCTCCATCTTTTGATGGCTGCTTCCAGCAGGATAACGCACCATAAAGTGTGAATCATCTCAGACTGGTTTCTTGAACATGACAATGAGTTCACTGTACTCAAACGGCCTCCACAGTCACCAGAGCTCAATCCAATACAGCATCTTTAGGATGTGGAGGACCGGGAGATTGGCATCATGGATGTGCAGCAGACAAATCTGCAGCAACTGCGTGATGCTATCATGACAATATAGAACAAATCTCTGAGGAATATTTACAGTACTTTGTTGAATCTATGCCACGAAGGATTAAGGCAGTTCTGAAGGCAAAATGGGGTCCAACCCGGTACTAGTACGGTGTACCTAATAAAGTGGCCGGTGAATGTGTGTGTGTGTGTGTGTGTGTGGGTGTGTGTGTGTTTGTGTGTGTGTGTGTGTGTGTGTGTGTGTGTGTGTGTGTATATATAAAACACAGGGCTTTACATTAACACCCGCCAACCCGCCAAATGCGAGTAGATTTCAGCTCTGGCGGGTTAGACAGACACCTCCACTAGCCACTTTGGCTGGTTGGAAATCATTTTTAAATTGTAGTTTTCTTAAAAGCAGGGTTTGAAAATAAGCGTGGCCCAATATTCGTGCAAATGTGATCTTAGAATCGAGAAGCAGCACAACTGACAAAAAGAACTGTATTCGCGAAAGCAGAAAGCAGGTAAATACCGAACGAGAGGATGATCACTCGCACGCACAGATGATGGGATGCGCGCGACTGTTAAAAAGCGCGCGCTCCCGTTTACTTGCGCAAAGCAACCGTCACCGTGCCTAGAGAAAGCGCAGCTGGTGTGATCGGTTCCCTTTGAAATAGACTAGACAAAGAGCGATGATCATGCACCCACAGTCCTGCTGCTTTCAAGAGCTCCAGATTAAAACAAAAATACACATATTCTTCTGTAAGCAGCAGCGGTCACTGCTTTCATTTACAGGCCTATATTAACCATGCGCGTGCTCATCCTTTCATTTTCACACACGGTATGTTTCACCTGCTTTCTTTTGCTTACAGTTATTTTTGTTAATATGGTTTTAATTTAATATTTCTTTATAATAACATTGCTTTAATGGAAGATTACTCCCCGTTTATGTTAACTGGTGATCTGGGACCTTTAGTCAGGACAGATAACTGTGCATATAGATTCATGACAATAGTTCTTTTTTTAAATGTAATGATTTTTTTAAAAGAAAAGTATTGTTGAATTAAAAGTGCACCTATACAGCTGTATTTTCCTTGTTTTGACACAATAAAATTGTGGCTAAGAAATGCTTATTTGGTGTGGTCAGAGATACATTTGGTAAATCCCTAATTTTAAGCTCTGAAAAGTCATGTGAAATAAAAGCTGATTGTATTGCGACACAACCCATTTTCTCATGCACACTGAGCAAGCTAATACACGACACACACAAGTTAAATGAATTAGAAGGCATGTGGACATAACACATCTAAATCAAGTCATTTTAGCATGTCAAAGTCAAACTCATGCATACAAAATATATTTTCCCAACAAGAAAATTGTGGCTAGTGAAAATGGCGAGTGGCTAGTAATGCTGGAAATCTACTAGCCACATTGGCTGGAGATCAAAAAAGTTAATGTTAAGCCCTGTATATATATATATATATATATATATATATATATATATATATATATATATATATATATATATATATATATAAAGCAAAATGGATGCTGGCGGTTTGAGGAAAATCGATTGCGAAAATTAATAAGTGAATTCCCTGCAGCACGGCGGGCAGCTCAAACATCTCAATCTCCTTCCTCACCGCTTCTTTTCTTTTATATCACAGAAAAAGAGAAAGAGAGAGTGGAATTGGAAACACCTCCCACTCTGCTTCAGACAGATCCGGCGATACTTCAACAAAAGAGCTGCATTTCAAAGACACTCGGCATCATGTCTGTGGAGACCGCGGCCCTCGTTTTGTAAGGTTAGAAAAATTCTCATCCAGGAACGTGGGTGTCGTTTTCCCATTTATTTTTCTCTCATTCAAAAATCCTTTTTGCTGCATTCAGTAATCCCTACTTGACTCCTGAATCTACTCTTAACTCTAACAAAAGCTACACAAATATGACCACGTCCAACACAAGCTCAGTAGAAATACTGTACATGCTTCCGTCTACATTTTGGTGGAATAGCAAACATTGACTCCAGCATATATAAATATGTATTAGAGAAATCCTTTTCCAAGAAACGTGGGCGTCATTTTTTTTACATTTTATTCTTATTCAAAATCCTTTTTGCTGCATTCATTAATCTCGACTTGACTCCTGAATCTACTCTTACCGCTAATAAAAGCTACACAAATATGAGCACGTCCAACACTGGAAATACCAACGCAATCTCACGGCAATTTGTAACTTTTTGATTTAGTGGCTAATTCGTATGAATTCGATCTAATTTGTACAATTTAGTACGATTTGCTCATCACCCAATGATGGTTAGGGTTAGAGGTGGGGTTAGGTGCCACGCCTCCTTTTTAAAATCGTAAATTTTCGTACGACTCAACTCGTACGAATTAGCCACTAAACTGACAAAACGTAAAATACTTACGTTTCCTCGTGAGACCAGGCTGGAAATACATACTTTGGCCTACGTTTTGGTGAGATAGCAAATACTGACTTCAACATACAGTCCATAAGAACGCGGGTGTCTTTTCCCCATTGTTTTTCTTATTTCCAATACATTTTGCTGTGTTCATTAGTCTCTACTTGACTTCTGAATTAGAGCTGCACAATTAATCGTAAAAAGATCGCAATCTCGATTCGACCCCCTAGACCAGGGCTATTCAATTAGTTTGTCACGGGGGCCAGTTCATGAAAAGCATCACAAACGAAGGGCCGGAGAGACATGACTGGCAATATAAGTGATGACACAACTGCATTTAAGAGCCCATATGTTGAATTTTTGCTCCTTAAGACACCCACGTTGTATTTGTCTACATTAAAATGTTAATATATTGTATTTTGAAACTATATAACATCACTGCATTGTACAATAAGTTTTTTTTTAACAAACATTCAAATGTTGTATTTCACAGCACAACAAAATCAGTGTATTGCTGCAGTAGGCTTCTTCTACACTCAGATACGTTCACATGTTCTGTTTTGAACTGCATAATAATTATGGATGCAACAATTATAGATTTTGGTTGTACGATTATATAGTGTGAAGAATAATCAGTGTTTCACAGTTATCACGTCTAATGTAAATTTAAGCTTTATATTAGCTAGATTTAGATCTGGACATCCCTAACTAATATTAAAAAACCTTTAAAAGGCATTTTCATTAGTAATAGTCTTTATGCTGAAGGTTTTTCTGTGCTTATAGGGCTACACAATTTAATTATGTGTGTGTTTATAGAGAGGAACGGGAGAAAATAATAGAATAATAATTATGAAGGTCAGCACCAATATTTAGATTAACTGTTGTTATCATCTGCGTTCATACATACATAATCATTTTAATAATAGTTCGTCTAACATGTCTTTTGTTTACATTGCACTGAAAGCTAAGCACAACTCTCACCGCTACAGCATGAGATGTTTTCTACTGCTGCTACTGTTGCTCCGCTTGCGCCCGCATATTGGCATATATATTCTTACGACATAACAAACTCGCGGGAAAGACGTGATATGGGAACGGCCCGCGGCTATAGTTATTACAGTGTGCGTGCGTATTAGCTTCGGTGGACAAGCTCGGAACTTTAAACTAGCGCACAGTTGGCAACTTGGCTTAATTTTGTTCAGCAGTTTCGTTTCGTGCGGCAGAACAGAAATGCAGAAATACGGCTTAGAGAAGCCTTCACGATTAATTAACCATGACGAATTAAAGCGCAGTTAATAGTGAAATCGGTTAATCGTTGCATCCCTAATAACGATATCAGTGCATTGTACAAAAAAACATTTCTACAAACATATTCAAATGTATTCGGCTGCTCTCGCCACTGTCAGGTGACTCCCGCTCTGCGCAGCTCTTGCTGTATTGAACAGACGCACGTCACTTCATAACTATAGCGGCCGTTTTTTGACTGAACTAAATTTATTCTTGATGTCTTGGTCACACTATTTGGAGGGCCAGAACAAATTGCCTCGGGGGCCGGGTTTGGCCCGCGGGCCTCCAATTGAATAGCCCTGCCCTAGACGATCTTAATCCAGCATTTATACAATTCTGCCAATCATATTTTCAAGTTCAGGAGAGAAGCAAAGACGGCTGCACAAGTCTTTACGTTGTTTTACATACAATGTTCAGCAACGTGGACACCTATAAATGGTGTTGAAAGAGTCACATACTGTATTTATAAGGTATAATTTAACCAAAATGTAATTACTGTCTTCATGTAATGATGTATTCACGGCCGCAAAAACACACATGACGTGAGCTGACTGCTGTTACCACAGAGAGGGCGGGCGCGCGCCTGTGAATGAAGTCTACTTTAGTGAACAGAACCTGCATAGGCTGTGAATAACAGGTAATAAAGTTGTAAATAACTTTCAGTTTGCGGCACAGAGTTATCGTTTAGGAGCCGCGCGGGAAGTATGAACCGCACTTAGCAGTAAAAATGAAACCGAATTCGCACACACATCATTTAAATGATCATATCGCATTTTAGAGTTATGATTACAAGCATTTAATATGTTTTTCTTTCATAGCGAACACAGAGTGCTGTGCATGAGAATAAATGTTTAACAGTGTCAGTATACCTAATCTAGCCTATATAATGTTGAATATAATTCCAGAGGGGAATCTGAAAATGTCTCATTTTACCAGTAGAAAAAAATGCTCTAATAACGTTGTCAGTGACAGATTGCAAGCGTATGTCTCAAACACAATAATTCAACATCAGAATTATGAATAGTTGTATTCTGAATTAACAATAATAATAGCCCACTTATATTAATCTTTATTTTACATCTACAGAATCGTGAGAAAATCGTGATCTTTATTTTAAGCAAAAAAAAAAAACGCGATTCTCATTTTAGCCAGAACCGTGCAGCTCTATTCTGAATCTACTCTTAAGTCTAACAAAAGCCACACAAATATGACCACGTCCAACACTGGCTCATCGGAAATACATGTTATGGCCTACATTTTGGCAAGATAGCAAAAATTTACTTCAACAAATATCTGACTGCAGTTTGTAGGTAAAAGGCTGGGCAATTCATCAAATTGAAATTGCAAACATGATTGAGCAAAGCTGTGATTGTCATGCTCATAATCTCAAGAAAGAATGGTGTGATTTGTAGTAAATCTCCTCCTGAAGGCCAGAGGGTGCTCCTGCAAAAACCCACAAACCCAAATACGCATGAAGAAACTCTTGGGCTGCAATCGAAACTGCATACTGCCATACTATATAGTACGCTAAAATCAGTATGCAAGCTGAGTAGTATGTCCAAATTCATAGAATTCGAAAATCAGTATGTGAGAAGGACCCGGATGACCCTGATTCTGAAGTGCGCATCCCATGCACGCTGCGCTATTCCATGATGCCCAGCGAGAGAATTCATGAATGGGAGTGAAGCGACGCAACTGACGCAGGTAGGTCACGTGACCATGACAAAATGGCGGATGTAGTACGTCCGAATTCCATTCATACATTTCACATTCATACCATATAGATTGCACATTTCTAACAGCCGAGTAGTACGTTTAAATTCAAATGCAGTACCTACTGAGTAGTCGGCGGTTTCGGACGCAGCCATGGAAATCCCCTGGGGAAAACAGCGGTTGCTGAATAAACAGAAGCTTTAACTGCTTTCATTGATTCAGCATGGCTAATAAACACACGACTACAGAATCATCTCACAGATTCATTTTTAAATACTTGACTGTAGTTTTGAGGTGAGTTTGGTGTAAAAGCATGTAATTATATGCTGTAATTTCACGTGCAACATTTACTACAGCTGTAGTTGATTGCAAAGCAGTATGATTATGTCACGATCACCAGCGATCACAGCCAGAGATCGCTTTTAAACACACACACATTCACATGAACTACAAATCCACCATGTTCATGGACTACAAACCCAGTCATGCACTCCGCTCACACACACGTTCTAGATCATGACTGATTGCCTACTCACAACTGAAACCACTCAAGGACTGATTATTGCACTACACAAGGAACACAAACACTAACACTACTGCTGAGTCTTTCGATCTGAACAAGTAAACATTACGACGCATTTCTCCTTGCCTTGCCTTCAGTGTTAGACCTTTGCTTTGTTTTGTTATTCCCTGTATGCCGCCTGCCTTGTGACCTTCTGCCTGCTATTACGACTACGACTCTGGATTGCCCACATACATATGTTTGTTCCTGTTTTGACCACTGCTTGCCTGACCATTCTAATAAAGACGTGCATACGGATCCACACTACATTGTAGCGTCCATCCTTATTACAGACTACCTTAGTGACATTATCGACAGTATCATTATAAACTCTGCTCCATCTAAACACTCCTGCTGAAGGTTTACTACCAGATGTACTGACAAAATGAGCATTAAAAATCGCCTCAATTAAATCGCACAGCCCTTGCAGGACACAAGTTATGGAACAATTTCCACAACAAGTTTTTTTAACAACCTATTTATATTCTTGTGCTTCAATGTACTGTGACTTACAATATAGGTGATGGACATTTGCCATTTTTACACTGCAGTTTGCTCAACATAGAAGTGTGAGTTTCAGACAGTACCTGTTCCTGGCGCTCCAGCCATCGGTCCATCATTGGATGGTTGGCACTGAGCGAAGAGCGGGCGTTTTCTCTCTGAAACTGCGTAGACCAGGGGGTGACGTCACGGGGCAGGCTGCGGTATGCCTCCAGACTCTTACCCTAAAAACACAACAGTGTTGAAATGTTTTGATGTTTTTAACAAACTCGCTTGAGCCAAAAGTGCCTACAAGGTTACAAATAGAATTCATGTTACGCTGTAAAACACGCGTTGCCTGTAGTCTGAAACAATTAATCCATGATTCTGCTTGGCTGGAAGGTATATCGCTTAATGCACAGGTAGTTCCAGTCTGTTTTGATCACAGTTGAAAATAAATGTGCGTCCTTCAAATATCAGCAGTAACCACAGTAACCCAATGAGCGGGAGCCTTCATTCATCTGTGATATCAAGGACATCAAAGTGTGCTAAACTAGGAGCTAATATGGATTAACCAACTCACAATTACGCACAAAAATATTTGCAAATAGGTAGCTAACACATGTTAGTATGAGCTATTAGATATGCCTGTGTCATAAACAGGCATATGCTCTCTCTCTCTCGCTCTCTCTCAGTAAACACAGTAAATTGTAGTAGTAAAAACAGAAAAGATGAAATATATAATAATTAAATAAAATATCAACAATACATCATATTATTCAATATATCACATTATTATTCAATAAATCACAGTATTATTATTCAACATATCATATTATTCATACAATCAATACAAAAATAATAATAGATAAGAATAAACTGTCCATTTAACAACCAACATTTTAGAATAAAACAATAATAAAAACAATAATAATCAGTATATTTACAATGATTCATTTATAATAATGAATAATATAATAATATAATAATAATAATAATAATATAATTTATAATCTCTCTCTCTCTCTCTCTCTCTCTCTCTCTCTCTTTATCTCTCTCTCTTTAGACAGTTATCATTGACTTTGATAGTAGGAGTAGGAAATACAATGGAAGTTAATAGTGACCAATCAATCTGAAAGTGAACTACTGCTTTAACAATTAGACTTCTGTTTCTATCTATAAAGTCAGAGTGAACCAAAAGTTGCTGCGACTTTTATTTCAGTATGTTGACGTGCTTCCAACTGAAACAGAATATTGAGTAGGGGGCAGGGCTTTATTTTTGCACATCATTCCCTCATAGTAAACTAATGGTAAAAGGGGCGTGGCTAAGAATATTGACCGCAACTCCAAATGCCGAAGCAGATGATCAGACTTTGATTGAAGAATACCAAAACAAGCAAATAACAATTGAGTGTATTAACCTGCACTGATTAATTGTTCACCTAAAGATTATTCATTTATTTTCCTTCAACTTAGTCCCTTATTTTTCAAGGGTCGCCACAGCGAAATGAACCGCCAACTAATCCAGCACATGTTTTGCGCAGCGGATGCCCTTCCAGCTGCAACCTAGTACTGAAAAACACCCATACACACTCATTCACACACATACACTACAGCCAATTTAGTTTATTCAATTCACCTATAGCGCATGTGTTTGGACTGTGAGGAAAACTAGAGCACCCGCAGGAAACCCACGCCAACAAGAGGAGAACATGCAAACTCCACAAAGAAATGCCAACTGGCCCAGCTGGGACTCGAACCAGTGAGCTTCTTGTTGTGAGGCAACTGTGCTAACCACTGAGCTACTGTAAAGCTCCCACCTAAAGATTAAAAACTATCAAAATAAACACTGTACATTTGATTTCACGCAGACTTTAAAGCTTTTGCACAGAAACAGCCTGGGTATTAATAACATCAATAATATATAGTGTCCAACAAAGCAATAACTTACTGAAACCATCCTGCAGGTGAGATTCATTGGCGTACAAGAGAAGCTCTTCTTGGATTCGAGCCCCACAATGATATCATTCAGGCCACCTAAATTTAGAGGTCACACTAATTTCATTTCTCGCTAATAAGAAGCTCCATTACAGGCCACTAATTCACACCGTGTCTCCAATGTTACGCTGCGCGTTTTTCCACAAAGGTGAAATCAAACACCCTCTAGCAGTGGAGCTCAAGTGAAAAATCTTTTCAGAGCAAACCTAAAACAGGTTATACTGTGGCGCGGGGGGCCCGGACAGCCCACTGAGCACTATTGCTTTTGGCTAAAGACCTAGTCTAAGAAAACGAGTTTCCAGTTATAGAACAATTGGACATGAAAGTGAACTCATGCAGCGCTGAGCATGGAGCCATTTTGATGTTCCTGCATGGTAAGATGATCTATATAGGTTATCCTGACATTAAACAGCAGGATAAAGTAGAGGAGGAAGAGACACATGAGGAGCAGCAGGTCAAAGGTCAGGGTTTATTCTGATGGTCATATGAATGGAGAGCTGTCCAGTGCAGCAGAGCAAACCTATGGATACAGCAGGAGGCCTGTACAGGTTTATGAAAGTTCAGGAAGGGGTACTGAGAGACAGATGTTATGCTCGATATAAGAAAACGTCCATGAAGACCAAACAAGGTTTGCAAAAACATCAAGCATGCCAAAGTTTGGAGAATCTAACATAACGGAAGTGCATTCGTCATACATTTCATTTTAGGGGTCGGTAAAATAAGATGTGTGTGTGTGTGTGTGTGTGTGACTTGTATTCCTCACATTGTGGGGACATAAGTATAGTAAAACCAGTCAATTTTAACCTTTTTTTGGTCCCCACAGCTTATAAATAATGCAGAATTAAGCATTTTGTATCGTGCCAAATTTTGAACAGGGGTTCTGCAGGTTTAAGTCAAATTTAAGACTTTTTAAGACCTTTTTAATACCATTATGAATTAAATTGCAGACTTATACAGCACTAATGGAAACTTGCCCCATCAAAAAAAATTCTTAGGCACATCCCAGCAGGCACAGGACGTCAACATGGTTGTACCCCAACGTCGTGCAACATTACATTTTGGTTGGAAAATTGTGTTGACGTCAGAACCCAACATCAGGCCAACATCAGTGTCCAACGTTGGATAGACGTTGCATTTTGGTTACTTTCTAATGCAACCTAAGAACAACGAAATATCAACGTCTAATGAAGTTACAGCTTGACGTTGTGTGGACGTTACCACTATGACATCTATCAGACGTTGGATTTTGGTTGCCATGGTTTAAGATGTTGGCTCGATTTTGGTCACTTTCCAACACAACCTACAATCAACCAAATATCAATGTCATTTCATGCCATTATTGGACGTCAAAATAACATTGATGCTGGCAACCTAAATCTAACCTAATATTAACGTCTTATGATGTTATGTGTCTGCTGGGATATTTTGAATAATGCATCAAAGCAAGCAAACCCTAGTTTTATGCATACTCTTTTTGTTCAACATAACTTTTCTTAACCCATTCGAACAATGGACATCACATGTCAGCCCATGTTTTTGTTTTTTCACCACTCCCAGTATGCGCACGTCTCCATTGGAAATAATGAATTTGTGTGCGGAAAAGACGCAATATGTGAACGGCCTGCTGCTATAGTTAATCCAATGTGCGTGCGTATTAGCCTCGGTATAAGCTCGGAACTTTAAACTAGCACACAGTCAGCATAACTTTGTTTAGTTGCAACAGTTTTGTTCCGTGCAACAGAACTGTAGCGTTGAGAAGCCTTTACGATTAATTAACCGTAATGAATTTAGGCACTGTTAGTGAAATCGGGTAATCATTGCATCCCTATTAACGATATCAGTGCATTGTACAAAAGGCCTTTTCTACAAACATATCCAAATGTTTTCGGCTGACCGCGCCACTCACTTAATGTCAGGTGACTCACGCTCTGCGCAGCCTTCAACTGCAGCTCGTGCTGTATTGAACAGACGCACGTCACTACATAACTATAGCGGCTGTTTTTCAACTGAAGTAAACTTATTTTTGATGTTTTGGTCACACTATCTCCAAATTGCCTTGGGGGCCAGGTTCGGCCCGCGGGCCGCCAATTGAATAGCCATGCAGTTTGGGCATGACCTAGGTATTACAATGCTGCGGTGGTTTATGAGGGCATGCCTTGTGTCCTTGTAATTTACAGAGCTTTTTCATTTATTCATTCATTTTCCTTCGGCTTAGTCTCAGAGGTTGCCACAGTGGAATGAACCGCCAACTATTCCAGCATATGTTTTACACAGCAGATGCCCTTCTAACTACAACCCTGTACTGGGAAACATCCATACACGCTCACATTCACACACACACACATACATAAACTACGGCCAATTTAGGTCAGGGACAGGGGTTCTGCAGGTTTAAGTCAAATTTAAGACTTTTTAAGACCTTTTTTCTAATGTCCTGGTTGGCCTAATGGAAACTTGCCCCATCAAAAAAAATTCTTAGGCACATCCCAGCAGGCACAGGACGTCAACATGGTTGTACCCCAACGTCGTGGGACATTACATTTTGGTTGGAAAATTGTGTTGACGTCAGAACCCAACATCAGGCTAACATCAGTGTCCAACGTTGGATAGACGTTGCATTTTGGTTACTTTCTAATGCAACCTAAGAACAACCAAATATCATCGTCTAATGAAGTTACAGCTTGACGTTGTGTGGACGTTACCACTATGACATCTATCAGACGTTGGATTTTGGTTGCCATGGTTTAAGATGTTGGCTCGATTTTGGTCACTTTCCAACACAACCTAAAATCAACCAAATATCAATGTCATTTCATGTCGTTATTGGACGTCAAAATAACATTGATGCTGGCAACCTAAATCTAACCTAATATTAACGTCTTATGATGTTATGTGTCTGCTGGGATATTTTAAATAATGCATCAAAGCAAGCAAACCCTAGTTTTATGCATACTCTTTTTGTTCAACATAACTTACTTAACCCATTCGGACAATGGACATCACATGTCAGCCCATGTTTTTGTTTTTTTTCACCACTCCCAGTATGCGCACGTCTCCATTGGAAATAATGAACTTGCGTGCGGAAAAGATGCAATATGTGAACGGCCTGCTGCTATATTTAATCCAATGTGCGTGCGTATTAGACTCGTTATAAGCTCGGAACTGTAAACTAGCACACAGTCAGCATAACTTTGTTTAGTTGCAGCAGTTTTGTTCTGTGCAACAGAACTGTAGCATTGAGAAGCCTTTACGATTAATTAACCGTAATGAATTTAGGCACTGTTAGTGAAATCGGGTAATCATTGCATCCTATTATCGATATCAGTGCATTGTACAAAAGGCCTTTTCTACAAACATATCCAAATGTTTTCGGCTGACCGCGCCACTCACTTAATGTCAGGTGACTCACGCTCTCCGCAGCCTTCAACTGCAGCTCGTGCTGTATTGAACAGACGCACGTCACTACATAACTATAGCGGCTGTTTTTCAACTGAAGTAAACTTATTTTTGATGTTTTGGTCACACTATCTCCAAATTGCCTTGGGGGCCAGGTTCGGCCCGCGGGCCGCCAATTGAATAGCCGTGCAGTTTGGGCATGACCTAGGTATTACAATGCTGCGGTGGTTTATGAGGGCATGCCTTGTGTCCTTGTAATTTACAGAGCTTTTTCATTTATTCATTCATTTTCCTTCGGCTTAGTCTCAGAGGTTGCCAGAGTGGAATGAACCGCCAACTATTCCAGCATATGTTTTACACAGCAGATGCCCTTCCAACTACAACCCTGTACTGGGAAACACCCATACACGCTGACATTCACACACACACACACACATACACAAACTACGGCCAATTTAGGTGATTCATTTCACCTATAGCGCATGTGTTTGGACTGTGGGGGAAACCGGAGCACCCGGAGGAAACCCAGGCCAACATGGGGAGAACATGCAAACTCCACACCGAAATGCCTAGAAACTGGCCCAGCTGGCACTTAAAACAGCGACCTTCTTGCTGTTAGGCGACAGTGCTAACCACTGAGCCACCGTGCCGCCCAATTAAAAATTTACCATTGGGTTAAGTTTAGGTGTAAGGCCATTTAATAAGCAGTTTTAACAGTATTAAACACATTACACCTATAGAGAGTCCTCTTAAATCACAAAAAACAACCCGTGTGAGAGTGTGTGTGTGGGTTTATTAACTAACTAAATAAATGAAAAAATAAATATTTAAAGTGCTTGACGCGTACACTTAAATATTTTCAAGGCAATTATTTATTTAGCTTTTACCGTAAAGGTTATGTCACGTGACATTTTTAAAGTAATTACACTTAGACTTTGAAATAAAAAAATGAACACATGAAAAATGAAAAACACTTGGGACATGCATTTTAAACTAACATATTAAAACTTTCTTTGTCGTGTATAATCACTGAAGCAAGTCTTCCTAAGTTGATTTTTAAAATGAGTTGGAGTTGTAAAATGTGTTCAGGGAAAGCAAGAGAGTTTCAAAAGAGTTCTCTCTATATATAAGCCCAGAGGCGAGATGCAGATATAATAGATTCTCCTCAGCGTCAGCTATTCTTACTTCAAGGTGAACTAACACCTTTATGTTCATTTCTCCAATTCGCTGCTGCTAAAATAAAGTGCATTGAAATACACCGTGTTGCTTATCATCATCTGACAGTATCAACCCAAAACAGACCTTCCAAACACCTCCAGCTTTTCTCTGCACATCCCAAAAACAACAATCAAGGAATAAATGATCCGCCGCAGAACGAAAGGTAAAAATAACAGCTTAATTCTTCCGCCGTGCTAAAATGAGACTGTGCTGTTTGGATTATGGAAGAAACTGACAAGCAAAGTGCTTTTAAACAGGATTACTAGCGAACGCTGTGAGATGCGCTAATCTCATGGCGGGTTGCGGTGTCACATTCGGAGTACTCCATCTTTCCTCTTTCCCCTCGCTTTTAATTTGCAATATTGCTGTTTCCCAGCACTGAAGGCTTGTCATCGCTGCAAAAGAGCAGCCATTTTGCAAAGATAATTGGCCTCTTTTTCATTGGTGGCCCGAGGGATAGTGATTCTCTTTGATTCATTTAAAGCCAAAGGCGCTGACCGTCGCAACCGGGCCCAAATCAAGAGGAAAAACAACAAACAAAAGGCTCAGATCCCTTTCGTCCAACAGCCAAAACACAAGCTTCCACACGAGATTTCCAGCACAACAACAAAGAGTTTCTCAAGATGGATGACAGCGAGCAAAGAGAAGATGCTTCTTAAACTTGCTTTGATTTGTGGCAGACCAAAAATACTGAAAGGATGTAAAGCAGAATAAATCAGCTGCTCAAATGTATTTAAAATATACTCTGGCAATGTTTTGAGTGAAACTTATGAGGACAGGACAACTAAACTAAACTAGAACGTTATTTTTTGTTCAGTATTATTATTATTAGGGATGTCCAGATCTGATCACATGATCATAAATCGGGCCGATCAAGTGGTTTCAGACTCAATCGGAATTGGACATTACCTCCAGAAATGGACTTGAATATAAATATACAGTTGAAATGAGAAGTTTTCATACACTGTAAAAAGGCACATAATCATTTAAAAAAGTCAGATGTTAATGTGACTAAACTTTTCCTCTTTTAGGTAAGTTAGGATGATCACATTTGTTTCTGTTCAGCTTAATAGCAGAATAATGAGAGAGATATTGTTTGAGAAATTGTTATAACTTTTCTTGAAAGTCAAGTTTATATACAATACGATTATTCTGCCTCTGAAAAAGCTCAGATGATGGTGTCAAGGTTTTGGAAGTTTCGGATTGGCTGATTGACAACATTTGAGTTAATTGGAGGCACAACTGTAGAATAGTATTTAAGGAAAACCTCAAACACACTGCTTCCTTGTGTGACAACATGGAAAATCAACAAGCCAGAATCAACAAAAAAGCCAGATTACAGTTTGCTAAATTACACTGGGAAAATAATAATGTTTGGAGACATGTCCTGTGGTCTGATGGAGATTGAACTGTTTGGCCATAATGACCAGTGTTACAGTTGGAGGACAAAGGGGAAAGCTTACAAGCCTAGGAACACCATCCCAACTGTGAAGTATGGGGGCGGCAGCATCATGTTGTGGGGCTACAGGAGGGACTGGTCCACTTCACAGCATAGATGGCATCATGAAGAAAGAACATTATGTAGAAATACTGAAGCAACATCTCAAGACATCAGCCAGAAAATTAAAACTTGGCCACAAATGGGTCTTCCAAACAGACCATGACCCTAAGCATACTGCCAAATTAGTTAAAATGTGCTTTAAGGACAAGAGAGTGAATGTTTTGGAGTGGCCATCACAAAGCCCTGCTCTCAATCCTATAGAATATTTGTGGGCAGAGTTGAAAAAGCTTGTGCGAGCAAGACAGCCTACAAATCTGACTCAGTTACACCAATTCTGTCAGGAGGAATGGGCCAAAATTCCTGAAAACTATTGTGAGAAGCTTGTGGAAGGAGACCCAAAACATTTGAACAAAGTTATACAGTTTAAAAGCAAAGCTAAAAAATACCAAGGGAATGTGTGTAAACTTTTGACTGTCTAGAAACTAATAACAAATTCTCAAAAAAACAATTCTCTCATTATTCTGCCATTTAGCAAATGTAAATGATTTAGGTAATCAGTCCTGATCAAAAGTCCTGTTCACAAATGATATCACTGATTTGGTGAAAAAACACACAAAATGACGTATTTTCAATATAAAAAGTAATTGTGGTCTGGATTCGTTTAGTCTTTTATCACAGTCTTGGACATGTGAATGATTAGTAAAAACATTGGTTTTGATGCATTGTTAGATTTAAATTTTTTCTCCCTAATTTACTGTTGGTGGCTGTTTTTGACCCAGTGACTTCCATTATAACCACATTTGATGGTGCATATATACACAGTCTTTGTTTTTGTTTACTCCATAGTTCTGAGAGCTGAGATGCATATTTTGATTTTCTCAGACAGGTCAATGTAAGTGCGTTAAGGTCACTCTCACTCTCACACACTCACACTCACACACACACACACACTTTAATTTGCTGTTATACTCCATATAAAATCCAGAAACTAAGCATTTTTTTGCACAGGCCTATCTAAAGGGTTAAGGGTGTAAACTGATGATCAACAGTAAAAATGACAAATTTTACCTCTTCCCAACAGGGAAAACCACCAACAATCAAAAATGCATGATTATATGGTGTCATGGTTTTGTAATCAAAAATCAAAAAGTTATAATAGAAGTCAATGAGGCAAAAACAGCCACCAACAGTAAATTAGGGAGAGAAAAAAAATGGAAATTAATAAAAAAAAAATGCATCAGAGCATGATCAGGACTAAGACTAATTAACAGATTAATAATGCAATTATATATATATATATATTAATCTGATGCATTTTTTCAGCAGTTTAATTCAGTGGATGTTTTCATCTCTAACATAACAAAAGGGTGCTACATTTGCCCAGAGTGTGTTGTTGAGCTTAAAAAAAAAAAACTTTTTTTAAACCAAAGCATTTTCTCAAAATAAGATTCGTCACCAAAAATCATTCCATTTGCTGAAACACACAAAAAGTTATGGCCAAATTAAGACTCAAAATCACCTCAGAGTGGATGAAATTCCAAAGGGTTAGTCAAACACACCTGATTCATATCATCAGCTCATTAGCTGATTAGACTGGAAGACCTGTAATGAGTGTAACAGACAAAGGAGACATGCAAAACATGCAGTGTTGGTGGTCCTCCAGGATCATGGTTGAGAAAACACTGTCATACAGCTTCTATAATATTCAGATCTGGACCCTGTGGAGGCCATTTCATGACTGTCTGTGTTTCATCAGCTGTTTTCTTTCTCCAAATAGAATTTCACTGCAATTAATGGATCATTATCATGCTGAAAATGAAAACGATTACCACCAAGTACTTTCTACAAGGAATGGCATAATGGGTTAAACCTTTCTGTGTTTTTCAACATTCACAATTCCATCACTTTAGAGAATATTGCCAACAACACTGGTAGAAATGCAGCTCAAACAGTCTCTCTCCAACATTGTCCTTCACATGTCTTAAATAATTAAACCAAAATAATTCAAACTAATCTAACTCCTATCCTAACAAACCATACATCAGCTGAAAGGTCATTTATTCACCTTGTATGAATCTCAATTTAAAAACAAATGACCAAAAAATGTACACTTATGACTGGTTTTGTTGTAAAGCACAGGTGTCAAAGCCAGTTCCTGGAGGGCCACAGCCCTGCACAGTTTAGTTCCAACCCTGCTCCAACACACTTACCTGTAGGCTTCAAGCAAGCCTGAAGGACTCAATTAGTTTGATCAGGTGTGTTAAATTAGGGTTGAAACTAAACTGTGCAGAGCTCCGGCCCTCCAGGAACTGGCTTTGACACCTGTGTTGTAAAAGGTTACATATACATGCATATTTATATATACATATATAGATATCTTGGCTAAAACAAGGCTACATTTGGGCTGTTAGATGTCTAATCATAGTAGATCAGAAATGATCTATATTTGGACCTAATCAAGCAGTCCTATTTTAAATGAGTCCAATATCAGCTGATAAATATCGGTGGCCAATACATTGGTGCATTTCCAATCCAAACCTTGACTATTAGATCTGATCAGGTTTGTTAAGTAGGTTGAGAAAGTCACATCTCCCAACTCTGTCCTTTAAAACCATGTTCTTTATATTGCTTTAAAGTGACAAGTGTTGATCAAGTTACACAGCGGTAGAAACTCACCTTTCGCTCTAGACTGTTGGTTCCACTGGTGGTGTTGGTCTTCAGAAAGCCTGCAGTGGTGGACCAGCGTGTGCGGTTATTACGGGATGGTTCCTCCGCCTGGAGCTGGGCTTCAGGAAGGCCAACCAGAGCTGGATCACTGCTGCGGCGCACATGCAAAGGCATGTCTGAAACAAAGACAAGGAAAACATCATGTTAGCAGCACATCCTTAAGTCTCAGTGTTAAGCAAAACCCAGCTGTTCTTAAGTATTGCAATGATCAGATCACTTCAGTGAAAATCTATTATACACATAGACACCACTTTCTTCAAGTGTACATTATATATGTCATGCTCGTGCTCTCTCCACAAACACACGGAAATAGAGATAGTCAAAAACAAATATATTACAACAACATATTTACAAACGCTTGAAATAGGAACGTAGGGACACAGAAATGATGAGGATGTAGATGATTCAAACAAGGAGGTTGACAATACAAGACCGGACAAAGAACTAACTAAGCTCAGGGGTATAAATCCACAAGACATGATTAAACTGATTACAAACAGGGGTGAGACATAGGTGTAACTAAACATTATAATGGCGAGAAAACAGAACAAAGGATTCACATGACATAACAAGAGCATATGGAAGACTAGACATAGAAAACACGGGACCCTGACAATGAGTAGGCAAGTTGGGATAAGGATAAAGTACATCCAGGAGGTTGTTATCCAGCGTATTACATGGCTACTTGCCATAAAACATGAAAACTAAACACAAAAAGTTGTTGTGAGCACTAATAGTTTATTAAACCTTTAATTACATGTAAAGCTGACAAACGAAAACAGCTGAATGGAGCATACACTAACTTGTTCATTATTTGGCCACAAGATGGCGCCAAACAATCAAAAATGCAACGCTGACAAACGAAAACAGCTGAATGGAGCATACACTAACTTGTTCATTATTTGGCCACAAGATGGCGCCAAACAATCAAAAATGCAAAGCTGACAAACGAAAATAGCTAAATGGAGCATGCACTAAGTTGTTCATTATTTGGCCACAAGATGGCGCCAAACAATCAAAAATGCAAAGCTGACAAACGAAAACAGCTGAATGGAGCATGCACTAACTTGTTCATTATTTGGCCACAAGATGGCGCCAAACAATCAAAAATGCAAAGCTGACAAACGAAAACAGCTAAATGGAGCATGCAATAACTTGATCATTATTTGGCCACAAGATGGCGCCAAACAATCAAAAATGCAAAGCTGACAAACGAAAACAGCTAAATGGAGCATGCACTAACTTGTTCATTATTTGGCCACAAGATGGCGCCAAACAATCAAAAATGCAAAGCTGACAAACGAAAACAGCTAAATGGAGCATGCACTAAGTTGTTCATTATTTGGCCACAAGATGGCGCCAAACAATCAAAAATGCAAAGCTGACAAACGAAAACAGCTGAATGGAGCATGCACTAACTTGTTCATTATTTGGCCACAAGATGGCGCCAAACAATCAAAAATGCAAAGCTGACAAACGAAAACAGCTAAATGGAGCATGCAATAACTTGATCATTATTTGGCCACAAGATGGCGCCAAACAATCAAAAATGCAACGCTGACAAACGAAAACAGCTGAATGGAGCATACACTAACTTGTTCATTATTTGGCCACAAGATGGCGCCAAACAATCAAAAATGCAAAGCTGACAAACGAAAACAGCTGAATGGAGCATGCACTAACTTGTTCATTATTTGGCCACAAGATGGCGCCAAACAATCAAAAATGCAAAGCTGACAAACGAAAACAGCTAAATGGAGCATGTACTAACTTGTTCATTATTTGGCCACAAGATGGCGCCAAACAATCAAAAATGCAAAGCTGACAAACGAAAACAGCTGAATGGAGCATGCACTAACTTGTTCCTTATTTGGCCACAAGATGGCGCCAAACAATCAAAAATGCAAAGCTGACAAACAAAAACAGCTGAATGGAGCATGCACTAACTTGTTCATTATTTGGCCACAAGATGGCGCCAAACAATCAAAAATGCAAAGCTGACAAACGAAAACAGCTGAATGGTGCATACACTAACTTGTTTATTATTCAGCTATAAGATGGCGGCAAACAGTCAAAAACGTAAAGCTGACAGAAATGAAAACAGTATATGCTCCATTCAGCTAACTTGTTCATTAGGGGCCAATCACACTGAACACGCATTTACGTTCCAAAAACACTAGGCGCATCTAGTGGCTGCGTTCGAAACCGCATACTTCCATACTATACAGTACGCTAAAATCAGTATGCGAGCCGAGTAGTATGTCCGAATTCATAGAATTCGAAAATCAGTATGCGAGAAGTACCCGGATGACTTACTACTTCCGGCGAGATTCTGAAGTGCGCATCCCATGCACGCTGCGCTATCCCATGATGCTCCGCGAGAGAATTCATGAATGGAAGTAAATCGACGCAACTGACGCAGGTAGGTCACGTGACCATGACAAAATGGCGGATGTAGTACGTCCGAATTCCACTCATACTACTTACATTTATACTGTATAGAACGTACTTTTCTAATGGCCGAGTAGTACGTTTAAATTCAAATGCAGTACCTACTGAGTAGTAGGCGGTTTCGGACGCAGCCAGTATCTTGTTGACAAGAAAAAAAGTAGTGCAGTGCGTTTTTATGTCGCTAGGCAACAACTGAATCAGCTGGGTATTGTGCGAGAGTGTTGCTCTTAATATTAATATAATTTTAAAATGTACTATTCAAGATTTGTGATGTCATACAGCGCCGGATAACTCAAAACAGCAACCACAAGTCTCTCCTCCAACTGCAAAAGTCTCCATTGTTGTCTTGACAACACAAACACTGCAGGCACCTCAACGAAAACCCCGCCTCTGCTTTCATTTGATTAGAGAATGAAAAAGACATGGTTGACGTAACGTGCTTTATCCGCTCAGGGTTTACTTTTTTTCAACTGCCAGCGCACAGTGCGCAAGGGCAAAAGTGTGAGATGCGCAGGGCGCATAAGCAGCTCGCAAAATGCTCACGGTCGTTAGTAAATCATAGAAAAAAGGCGCCTCAGTGCAAAAAGTGTGTTCGTGTGATTGGCCACTTAATCAGTCATAAGACGGCGCCAAAAAGCAAAAGCTGACAGAAACGAAAACAGCTGATAGAGTATACACTAACTTGCTCATTATTCAGCCACATGATGGTGCCAAACAGTCAAAAATGCAAAGCTGACAGATACAAAAACAGCTGAATGGAGCATACACTAACTTGTTTACTATTCAGTCACAAGATGGCGCCAAACAGTCAAAAACAGCAACAAAAAAAAAAAAAATGCATCGTAACAAACAAGCAGATAGATGTGGACATAAGTATATGGATGTGAATGTATTTACTGACAGTCTAGGAGATTTGAAGTTTCTGGATGAGCCTGCGTTATTTAGTGATTGTTATCTGGGAATAACATACATTGGAATCTCGCTACTGCCCAATCAGAATAGAGTATTTCAGGCACCGTATATGTAATAACTACGTATAAATACTGCCCCCCCATACTCAATGCATTAACTTTTCTGATTATGATTGTAATCTAATAACAGACACCTTTTGCAAAGCTGCTTTGGAAAAATAATGAATATGAAAAGTGCTATACAAATAAACTTGGATTGAACTGAATCACACTCCAAAAACTGCAGCATCTTCACTGTGGCTTGTCTAGGGATAAAAAACAACAACACTTTGGCTCGGTTTCCTCCATTTCCTATTGAAAGGCCTGACAAAAAGTGTGACAGGGACCCAGTAGAACATTTCTGTCAGACACAAAGCCAGTTCCTCTGAGACTTGTGAAGAAAGGCGGTGGCAATAGGGCCATTTAGCTGGGCTTGTTCGCTGACACTGGCGCGCGGCTCAGGCTTTAGAGAGAGACGGAGAGTGGAGACAGAGGCTGATGTTTGCCTCTAATGGCTTTGAACTGCAGGGCAGGTGTGGGGATTAGTCAGATACTGCTGCACTATTCCTGGCTGGATTTCAGGATTCTCTGATCGGGTACCAAGTAGACCACTTTATAAGCATGCTTTTTTGGGAACAGCCTATTTATATTTAACACTATGGGGTCTGAGGGGGTTTTGGGGGGCACTGGAGAAATGCTGGCAGGCCCTGACATTTGTGCTGTTGATAGTTTATGCCAAAGTCTCATGACACTGTATTGATCACAAACTGTGCTACAATATAATGCAAGCAGCATGTATGATGTTGGATGTTGTATGTACTGTATGATGTTGTATGCTTGAGAAAAAATAGGCATATACATGAATGAATTTTCATACCATTATAAAATCGTGCATTAATGTCTAGGTACTTTAAAGATGATTGATCTTAACTGCCTGATTGATCTACAATATAAAGTGGGTCTCAGAGCGGACTAAAAGCACCTCATTTAATCCCATTGTTCTGTGCCATGTCTTGTCATGTCCATAATATTTTCAATCGAGTTTCCGTGCTCACCTGCTGCTCCTGACGGCGATTGCGTTTAACTGATATTTCATATCGTGTTACACTTGAACAACTAAATGATTGCTTACATCTATATAAATGATCCCTTCTGATCACTTGGAACAATGTAGAGCTATTAGGAAGGGGCTATTAATCCTTTAGGGTGTGTCAATCAGTGTTTTAGGGTAGGGATATCAGTCCTTTAGGGTGTGTCAATCAGTGTTTTATGGTAGGGATATCAGTCCATTAGGGTGTGTCAATCTGTGTTTTAGGGCGGGACTATCAGTCCTTTAGGGTGGGACAATCAGTCCTTTAGGGTGGGACAATCAGTCCTTTAGGCCAGTACTTTCAGTCCTTTAGTGCGGGACTATCAGTGCTTTAGGGTGGGGCAATCAGTGTTTTAGGGCGGGGTTTTCAGTTATTTAGGGCAGGGTTTTCAGTTATTTAGGGCAGGGCAATCAGTCATTTAGGCCAGGACTTTCAGTCCTTAAGGGTTGGGCAATCCATCTTTTAGGGCGGGACTATCAGTCCTTTAGGGTGTGACAATCAGTCTTTTAGGGCGCGACTATCAGTCCTTTAAGGTGTGTCAATCAGTGTTTTAGGGTGAGGCTATTAGTCCTTTAGGATGTGTCAATTAGTCTTTTAGGGCGGGACTATCAGTCCGTTAGGCCAGGACTTTCAGTCTTTTAGTGTGGGACTATCAGCGCTTTAGGGTAAGGCAATCAGTGTTTTAGGGTGAGGCTATTAGTCCTTTAGGATGTGTCAATTAGTCTTTTAGGGCGGGACTATCAGTCTGTTCGGCCAGGACTTTCAGTCTTTTAGTGTGGGACTATCAGTGCTTTAGGGTAAGGCAATCAGTGTTTTAGGGCGGGATTATCAGTTCTTTAGGGTGGAGCAATCAGTCCTTTAGGGCGGGACTATCAGTCCTTTAGGGTGGGACTATCAGTCCTTTAGGGTGGGACAATCAGTCATTTAGGGTGGGACTATCAGTCATTTAGGGTGGGACTATCAGTACTTTAGCACGGGACTATCATTCCTTTACGGCGGGGCAATCAATCCCTTATGGTGGAACTAACAGTGTTTTAGGGTGGGCAATGAGTGTTTTAGGGCAGGGCTATCAGTCAATTAGGGGGGAACTATCAGACCTTTAGGGTGGGATTATCAGTTCTTTAGGGCGGGGCTGTCAGTTGTTTAGGGTGGGGCTGTCAGTGCATGTCTTGTTTCTGCTTTGCTTCATCCATTTGTCAATCTTTTTTTTTTTATTTGGTTAACAACAACCATCTTTCAACAATCCAATCAATTCTCGAAGGATGAAATCATACACCACCCTACTTTTTTCTCATTTATAACTATTTCAAGTGGATGTACTCTTGATGTAATCTTAACTTACATTTGATGACCACTTTAAAAATAGGAATGGTCAAGACAGGCAGGGGTCAGAACTGGAGCAGACAAGGGTAACAAGGGTAGTGCAAAACATAATACAAATACACAGGCAGTACAGAATCCCAAAATATGGGAGAGTTCCAAGATCAAAAACAATACAAGGCCACAAAAGAGAAACAAGGGAACAGGAAAATGCTTAGAAATTACAGTAACAGCAGGACAAGATTTTGCACTCTGTGTGTCTGTGAGTGTTTTAAAGGAACACTCCACTTTAAGTTCAGTTAAAGAGTTGAGTTTTACCATTTTTAATCCATTCAGCCATTCAGCTATTTAAAGCTTGACTTTCTATAGTTAGATCATGTACTAAGACCAACAGAAAATGAAAAGTTTCTATTTTTAGGCCGATATATACTGTATAGGAACTATACTCTCAATCTGGCGTAATAATTAAGGAACTTTGCTACCATACTTAAACCTTTATAAAATAAAACCAATATTAATGATTTATTCAAACCAATAACTAATCCACTAAATTCAGAGAATTGTCAAGTGGTCCCTTATGTATTATTATTATTATTATTATTCAACAGCAGTATGTTTCGTAGAAAGTGCTCCATTTTATGAATACCAAACAAAATCTAAAAGCAGTCCAGAGTCAAACAGCCCCTTACAGAACCATAATAAACCTGCAGGTAAAAGTAAACACCCCCCTAAGACCTTCAGTTTCCCTGACAGGGCAGATTTCCTCCATTGCTCAGATTCAGACAGAGTAAAAGTAAAGTGTTGTCTTGTTGTCTGCAGTGTCGACAGGCAGATTCACTGTTAGTGTCACTCCTGGCAGCAGCTCTGAGCGTCTGAAACTCTCAGTTCTCAGTTTTATGACTCGCTACCAGTGTATTCGGTACATCCATAATTATGCAAATATCCCGGCAACCACCTGTCATCCCTCGACGAAGTCCTGCCGCAGCATATGCCCATATTGCACCAACCATCTGATTCCCGGCGCATGCATATGCAGCTCACAGGAAAGCCGAATTTACAGACGCAATCCCAATGAAAGCACAACCGTGAAATCCGAGGTATGTCTGAGAAATACCCAGCAGGCCGAGGGAGACCTTATTATTCAATTACAACCTGAACTCAATAATGATTTTTGGTACACTTCCTTTCATCAATGGTCAGTTCACATTGGGTTCATGTCCGTAATGACGAGGAGGAGTAACTCTATAACTATAACCTATGTCTGGGATTACGCTAGGTAATTAGCTTAAGGCTCAAAACGCACAGAGATGGTCTCGAGAACAAAAAAATAAGAGATCAAATGACATCCAAATATGCTGGTTCAGCCTCAGTGAAATTACATTATGTGTTACTAACGTCAAACAAGTAATAACAAGAATTGACATGCGGATTGTAGATAAAGGGAGAGCCAACTAATGGGGCTTTCAGAGAATAACGGAGTAAAGCGAAAACTGTGTTTTAGCGAATGTGACTCGGACCTGATCAGCCATGTCTAAAAGTATAATAATACACAAAAATCTGTGCTGAAGTACAAGGGAAGCCAAAAATATGAAGAAACTAATAGGGGAAAATGGCGGGAAATTCACTGCAGCCTTTAACACATACTTCATTTTTAAATCATGTCTGAGGAAATACGGTGTAATAATGAAGGAACTTTGCTATCATACTCAAACATTTATAAAATATGTAATAGATAGGTCACATCTGATCAGCAACATCAAAAAGTATAATAGTAATGCAAAATAATCTGTGCTGAAGTACAAGGGAAGCCAAAAATATGTCTGAGGAAACTATTAGGGGAAAATGGCGGGAAAATCACTGCAGCCTTCAACAAACATGTTAAATGATGATGAAGATGAAGGAATCCATGTGGAGCTTCTCAACAATCCTTCATGTCTATTTAGCATAACTCTTTTGCAGTTATATGATGTACTAAGACCAACAGAAAATGAAGAGTTGATTTTTTTTCTAGGCAAATATATATATAGGAACTATACTCTCAATCTGGCCTAATAATCAAGGAACTTTGCTATCGTACTCAAACTTTTATAAAATATGTAAAAGAAAGATCACATCTGATCAGCCATGTCTAAAAGTATAATAATAATACACAAAAATCTGTGCTAAAGTACAAGGGAAGCCAAAAATATGTCTGAGGAAACTATTAGGGGAAAATGGCGGGAAAATCACTGCAGCCTTTAACAAATATGTTAAATGATGCTGAAGATGAAGGAATCCATGTGGAGCTTCTCAACAATCCTTCATGTCTTTTTAGCATCACAGAGTTCGTAATTTCACCACATGTGGAATTTAAGAAACAGATTCCTCTGAAATGACTAAAGGAGCAGGTGGTTTCTCATCTGATGGATGCGTTCATATCCTTATTTAATCTTATTATTCTAATCACAAAATATTTGAGGAGAATCAAACCACCTGCAGCATGATGAATGATTACTAATTTGCTCAAAGCAGGTAAATACACATTTTTCATTATTAAGCAATTGTAACTGTAACTCCATTCACTATTCCTGTGAATATACGCTCTGAAATAGCATATAATGTTATTTTATCCATACATTGTGGAAGGAAGTAACACTTTGCTAATCCTTTAAGACTCCTAAAATACACGTTATTCATTTATCCATTCATTCAACTATTTATTTTCATTAGTATTTTTAAGGAGAAATAACTATTTAAACGAAATGTTACACCTTTAACAATCAAGTAATTTGCATTTGAGTCCAAAATATTAATGTAAAGGAGTTTATTCATTAAGCATGTTATGGTATAATTAAATATAAGAGACCTTTGTAATATGCACAGCTCAGTTTTAGGACTGAATTTATTTAAACTTATACAGTATGTACCTGTACCTGTTGTCAAACCACTACAATATTACACACTGATTGATAACACTTTATTTTGATGGTCCATTTGAGTAGACGGTCTGCTTAATATCTGTTGATACTGCTCCTAAACAGACATTTAACAGACTATAAGAATCTTTGCAAGAACATGTCAACTTACACTAACCCTAACCCCAACCTAACAGTCTACTTATCATCTAATGAGAATTAGTTGGCATGTAGATTCAATGTAACTTAAACTCAACGGACTATAAAAATAAATAAAATAAAAAATAAAATAAAAATGTCACTGCTAATTTGCTATTCTTTGTGTATATATATATACACACATTTTTTTTATTGTTTAATTGTTTTATATGTATTTATTTAGCAATGCACGGTTCATGTGTAATGTAAAACATGTATTTATTTATTTAATTATTTACTTATTTATTTATTTATTTATTATTTATTTATTTACTTATTTATTATTTATTTATTTACTTATTTATTTACTTTTTACTTGTTTATTTACTTATTTACTTAATTATTTATATACTTATTTATTTATTTACTTATTTATTTATTAATTTACTTATTAATTAATTATTTAAATAATGAAATAATTAATTTATTTATTTATTTACTTATTTATTTTTGTATTTACTTATTTATTTAATTATTTATTTATTTACTTATATTTATTTACATACATACAGTTGAATTCTAATTCTTAATTCTTAATTTCAATTTTGTTAAAATTTTAAGGACATTTTTACAGTAATTCCTATCATTTTGCTTATTCTTGAAAAAGTCATATTTCATCCAGTTTGGCCTGAATAAAAACAGCTTTTAATTAAAAAATATAATTTTAAGGTCATTTTAAGGTACTATTAGGCCCCTAAAGGATTTTTTCTGATATAAATAAACAAACAAAACAAAATAAATTATATATATATATGCAATCAAATAGGAATAAATGCAATTAATGCATTGTAAAACATATTAACATCATGCATTTACAAAAAGTAGATGAACCAACAACTCCAGCATCCGCTTTCTCATGGAAAGGAAATCACATGAGTTTAAAACATCTCCAATATTTTAATATGAGAACATTTCTGCATATTTTTAAAGTGAAATACAAGGCAGGCATGGATTGCGGCGAGCATGTGATGCTGCTCTGACAATATTGCTTTTGTTGAACAGTCCATCTGGAAAGTACACATAGAGGACACACACACGACCCCGTTTTCATCCTGTTCTCCCACTCCAGCCAATATGGGCTCCTAATGTGTGATCGGATTAACTTTCTTCAGGCCAGAAATTGGCTTCCCCTGCGTTTAATAACCAAGACGAGCACTTAAAGGCCTGTAGCCATCGATCTCAGGTGTGTTAGGGGTCTGGCCGGACCCTCTAATGAGACCGAGGACCAATTTCAGCACTCCATGGAGGATTATGGGAAACACAGACCCACAAACAAGCTCCACACCAAAGATGGGAGTTCAGGTCACCAGGGACACCTCTCAGACTTCATATTTGCATCTCTAATCCATCGGCGCTCACTGAGGGCCGCGTGTCCGAGATTTGAGGATTAATTCCTAATTAAAGAGGGGAAATTCAGCAGAATTTCTGTATGATACACAGTCATGAGGCTTAGCTCCAACTACACTGCAAAAATGATGCCTTTGTCTTGTTTTTAGTTCAATTAGCAAACAATTCTTAAATCAAGAAGCACTTTTTAAACAAGCAAAACATATTGCTTTGTTTTGATGTCATAAATTAATTGAGTTTTTCCTTAAAAACAAGTGAAATATTCTGCCAATGGGGTCAGCAAAATCTTGTTTTTCCTTTTGACATAAGATTATATTTGTTTACCCCAATGGAAGATCATTCTGCTTGTTTTATGAAAAACTCACTTCATTTTGGCTCATTATTTCTCAAAACAAGACAATATGTTTTGCTTGTCTAGAAAATGCTTCTTGATTTAAGAATTTGTAGATATTTGGCGGGATTAAACAAGACGATTAGACATTGATAAAGCAAGCGATTGCTCCATATTTGAAATTTTTGTACTGAGAGGTCATGTTTTGATTTTCTCTTGAACTTTGGAAAGCAGCATCATACGTAACTTGTTGCACAAGCTTGCATTTTTTCTGGATTTTCACATGCATATGAATGGAAGTCTATGGGGCAAAAAGTGCAGTGTGAAAAACTGAAGAGGTCATTTCATTAACAAGTCCTTTTTATTTTAGTTTTGGTCAGTTACAACAAGCAAACAAACAAAATGCTCTGTCAGTTGGGTAAGTAAAATTATTATATACATTATATATATTATATATATATTATATAAATAAGATTATATTAAAGCAAAACCTTAGTTAATTTGGACATATTATTTCTTAAAACAAGACAATATGTTTTGCTTGTCTAGAAAATGCTTCTTGATTTTAAAATTTGTAGATATTTGGCAGGATAAAACAAGACGAGTAGACATCGATAAAGCAAGTGATTGCTCCATATTTTTGAAAGTTTAAATTTGGTGAACTGTAAAATCACATCACGTGATTGGGTGAGACCAATAGATCAAGTTGTGAAAACTTTGGTTGTTGTAATTGACCAAAACTATGACTATTATAAAACTTTTATGAACATGGCAGTATTTTCCTTCTTCATTTCCCTCAGTGGTCATTTCACTGACGGGTCATTTCAATTATACTGTAGTTTCAGTCAATTATACTTATTTTACAGATGACAACAACATGATAAGAACTACACAAAACGCTTTAAACCAGTGGTGCCTAACTCCCAGGCTGCGGACCGGTACAAGTCCATGTATCAATTGGCACCAGGCCGCACAAGAAGTCATTAATTATTTCTGTTTCATTTATTAGTCTAAACGATCTTTTATTTAGAAAAATATTTTACTGAAAAGTGATATTGAAGAGTCACTTGAGCTCCAAAATTTAAGAAACAGACATCTATGAAAAGTTACTTTGCTAAGGGGAATAGGCTCAGTGAAAGACCAGCGAGCTGCCAAGGAATAGATCCGCAACCCATTTGTCAACAAAACAGGTGAATCCAGCATGTCTGAGCAAGAAGATCAACTGCTGGAAATCACAAATGACGGCTTTAGGGGCCGTTCACATATCACGTCTTTTCAGCGCGTAAGTTGGAGGCATGCGGCTTACATGCGCATATTGGGAGTGATGCTCCCGTCTTCCAGGCGCTCCCCGTTGAAAACATCTTTCAGAATGCTGCAAGTGCATCGCGAGTCACGTGACAAGAACTGACCAATCAGCTTCATACTTTGTATGGAATATACACATTTCGGTAGACTAATTATCTCAGACAAACACAGAACACCCAAACACTGCAGTGCTTTTTTAATTTTCTTCTTAAATAAAAATTGTATCAGAGTTACAGCAATGTTTTGTCAGCTTGCTATCCTCTGAGAAAATGTTGATGGTTGCCTAAAAATCAATGTAGACGTTTTTTGTTCTAAACTCAACATATATTCCTGAACAAAACACCTATTAACCTGTTAAAATGTATAATATTAAGGTTCGAATTTGCAATACAGACACTATTTATACCATTATAGCATATAGCTTTCTTCTTATTGCAATATGTTGACATTTACTAAAATGTCAATAAGATCTTTTATTCTTTCAGTCATTTAAAACATTGTTTGTGGTTATTATCATGTTGGTGTAATCTGTGTATACAGTAAGTGTCATGTACCAAAACTATAATAAAAATAACTATTTAACTTCTTGTTTTGATGATGACTTTTGATAAAAAAATGTATAATTATTATTTAAAGAGGGGCATCACGGTGACGCAGTGGGTAGCACAATCGCCTCACAGCAAGAAGGTTGCTGGTTCGTGCCTCGGCTGGGTCAATTGGCGTTTCTGTGTGGAGTTTGCATGTTCTCCCCGTGTTCACGTGGGTTTCCTCAGGGTGCTCCGGTTTCCCCCACAAGTCTAAACACATGCGCTATAGGTGAATTAGGTAAGCTAAATTGGCCATGGTGTATGTGTGTGAATGAGAGTGTATGGGTGTTTCCCAGTGATGGGTTGCAGCTGAAAGAGCATCAGCTGCTTTAAACACATGCTGAATAAGTTGGCGGTTCATTCCGCTGTGGCGACCCCTGATTAATAAAGGGACTAAGGCGAAAAGAAAATGAATGAATGAATAAATTATTTAAAGATTAATAAAAAATTTAAAAATGTAAAATTAATATATAAAGAAAGATACTGCAATATTCCACATAAAATAACAAGGATTGTTTGATTTCAGCAGTAATCTATTGAGCATTGGACTTATATTTAAGAATTGTTTAGCTGACTAAATATTATGAGTATCACTATTGTTTAGCTGACAGAAAAGTTCAGTTTTATTTATTTATTTTTTTAAATGTCCAAACACATCACATACTTCTGAACAAAACACCTATTAACCTGTTAAAATGTATTATATGAAGGTTTGAATTCGCAATACAGACACTATTCATACCATTATAACATATAGTTTTCTTCTTATTGTACCATTCTTTCTCTCACATCTAAAGTTATCATGAAAACGCCACACAATATCATCTCCAGCTTTGACCGGCTCCTCAATAAACCTTGTGTTTTCTGCTTCGCTGAGTTGGCACTAATAACACGCAATTTACTTCGGACTTTTTCAAACACAGGCCTCTCTAATATATTACTTACTGCTTCCAATCATTTAAATTGCCCGTGTGTCCATTTTGTCCTTGCGGGCCGCTTACCCGCCAAAGGAAAGTGTCCCTGACTGGCTGCCAGTGTTGGGTAATGGAGAGGACCAGGAGTGTGAGGAATACTGATCAGCCGGAGAAATGATGAGCACCGACAGGTAGGCCAAGGCCGTAATTCCTCTTTCGTTTTTTTTTTTCCTCCTTCTGTCGCATTTCATATGTTGCAAATGAAATGATTGGCTAAATCAGGCATAATTTCTTTGGATATTACAAAAATACGACCTTGGTTTTTTCTTTCTGCGGGATAACTATTCTGTTCTTCAAGGAGGCCAAGGTTTGAAGGGTGCAGAGGAGTCTGACTGAAGGGGCAGAGTTAATAAAATATGAAATAATGTCTCTTTACTTGAACCGTTTTTTAAAGAGTCAAGTGTCGCCGGAGCATCCATATTGATATCTCTGGAGGTTTAAGAAGGGATCTCTTTTGACCATATCTCAAGATAAATTTGCATTTGACACCAGGGTGCAAAACGCCTCCATAAGGAGGCAGCGTTAGAGCTTTTATGTTCAGGAAGGCAGCCTTTGGAAAGCTGGAATATATTGAAATGTGTACAAAAAAAGAGAGATCCACTGAGGACAGATAATGTATACAGCTGAATCCAAAGTGTTTAGTCCTTCTGTGAAATTTTGTATTATTTAAGAACAAATGATGGACATTTTCAAAGCATTTTATTTATTATTTGTAGTTTCTTTTTTGAAAAAAACTAATTTATCTCTTTATTTTAGCTGGAATACATTGCTAGAAACTAATTTTAAGGTCAATATTGTAAGCCTCCTTAATAATTTTCGATTATGATTTTTTTTTTCGATCACATCTGCTTGTGCTTTAAGTATGGCTACAAATATCACCCAAGAAGGTGATCAAACTCACATTAGAAATACACCAAAACTGAATATCATTCATTCATTCATTTTCTTTTTGGCTTAGTCTCTTTATTAATCAGGGGTTGCCACAGAGGAAAGAACCGCCAACTTATCCAGCATATGTTTTACGCAGCGGATGCCCTTCCAGCCGCAACCCAGTTCTGGGATACACACTCATACACTACGGACAATTAAGATTACCCAATTCACCTGTACCACATGTCTTTGGACTTGTGGGGGAAACCGGAGCACCCGGAGGAAGCCCACGCAAACTCGGGGAGAACATGCAAACTCCACACAGAAATGCCAACTGACCCAGCCGAGGCTCGAACCAGAGACCTTCTTGCTGTGAGGAGATTGTGCTACCCACTGCATCGCCTGTTATTTGAATTATTAAAAAAATGTAATTAACCTCCTAGGGCCGGAGTGTCCACATACGTGGACAGCACATTTTTAGCTCGTAAGTGGCTATTTAAAATACTTTGAATGTTTTATATTTTGTTTCAGACATGCAGTGTCATCCTGCAACTGTTTTGCAGCATATTAAATGACCCAAACCCTATTTTTAACTATCCAAAATGGGAAAAAATGTTGTTTTTACTCTCTGATAGTCAAAGCAAATTCAAAAAAAAAGTTCATGTTAAATATGCATAAAAGAAAATTCGGGAAAAAGTGTTTTATGTAAATTCAGACCACGAGTCCACATATATGGACATCATTTATCTCTAAAAGTACATCATATTAAAAGATGATACTTAGATTTTTACCCGCCCCATGACGCTTACACCGGACCTAGTTGAAAACCACAGTATTGGGAGAGTGAATCATTACTGACATCATGGGGGCGGATACTTTCACTTTTCACCGCTACACCCCCTCGCCTCTGCTCGTGTTTAAACCAAACTCAGATCAGCGCGGTGTTTCTTATGGCAGGTTTTTATCCTTCATACATGTTGAGAGATCGAGTCTATGGACTTGAAGAGGGAATATGTCTTGACAATCCAGACAGACGTGACTTAGTAAAGCATGAAGTCATGTATGATTTAAGTCATTGCATTAGTCTGAATGTAAATCCCCTCATCAGGCAGTGCTGGAGCAGCGTGAAAGAGTTGACGACAGCGCATCAAACGAGAGGTATTAACAAAAGAAAAATACACAACTCAAGACACTTAAATGCTTGTATTTGTTGTGTTTTCACCAGCTCTGTGATGCACATCCACAACTTCATGCATTGGGTTAAATTAAGCTGTTCAGTGTCCGTGTTTAGTCCGTTACAGTCACGTTTGAAACCCAGACAGGCAGTCAGGCAGAGTAATACAGAGAGTGAATCAAAGCGCATCAAATGATCGGTGATTAAAGGTGCTGTATGTAAGTTTTTGATTCTTCTAAAGCATAAAAATACCATAATATGTTTGTAGATATTTAAGAAACATCCCAAGTGAACATACTTGTTTAACTGAAAAACAATACTGAAGTCAGATATTCTGCTTTGAAAATGGTTTTTCCGTGCCGGAACGCTGTCTTTGTTTAGGTAAAGTTAACCTGCAGAATGCCAGTTTAGCCAATTATAATTCAGCACTCCGGGTTGCCTTGTTGGAAAACAGCGTATTTCATTCATTTATTCAGAAAGGCTCTGAAAGCATGTGCCCGTGACCGAAATGGACAGTATCAGACGTCGAAATGAGACAGATTCAGTTCCACATGAGGTTATTAATTAGCAAATGATATAAATATTACGAACGTAAACATTAGGTGAGCAGATTACATTGTAATCTCGTGTCCTAACAACACGCAAACAGCAGTTTGACTCTTTGCACCAGACGAAACACGACAAAAATGTAAATACAGCCTTTCAGAAGCACAGAAAAGCACTCACTCACGAAACGGTAAGGTTTAGAATCCATTCAAACTCACATTGTTAGCATCCATATTGATATCTCTGGAGGTTTAAGAAGGGATCTCTTTTGACCATATCTCAAGATAAATTTGCATTTGACACCAGGGTGCAAAACGTCTCCCTAAAGGAGGCGGCGTTAGAGCTTTTATGTTCAGGAAGGCAGCCTTTGGAAAGCTGGAATATATTGAAATGTGTACAAAAAAAGAGAGATCCACTGAGGACAGATAATGTATACAGCTGAATGCAAAGTTTTTAGTCCTTCTGTGAAATCTTTTATTATTTAAGAACAAATAATGGACATTTTCAAAGCATTTTATTTATTATTTGTAGTTTCTTTTTGAAAAAAACTAATTTATCTCTTTATTTTAGCTGGAATACATTGCTAGAAACTAATTTTAAGGTCAATATTATAAGCCTCCTTAATAATTTTCGATTATGATTTTTTTTTTCGATTCGATCTGCTTGTGCTTTCAGCATGGCTACAAATGTCACCCAAGAAGGTGATCAAACTCACATTAGAAATACACCAAAACTGAATATCATTCATTCATTCATTTTCTTTTTGGCTTAGTCTCTTTATTAATCAGGGGTTGCCACAGAGGAAAGAACCGCCAACTTATCCAGCATATGTTTTACGCAGCGGATGCCCTTCCAGCCGCAACCCAGTTCTGGGATACACACTCATACACTACGGACAATTAAGATTACCCAATTCACCTGTACCACATGTCTTTGGACTTGTGGGGGAAACCGGAGCACCCGGAGGAAGCCCACGCAAACTCGGGGAGAACATGCAAACTCCACACAGAAATGCCAACTGACCCAGCCGAGGCTCGAACCAGAGACCTTCTTGCTGTGAGGAGATTGTGCTACCCACTGCATCGCCTGTTATTTGAATTATTAAAAAAATGTAATTAACCTCCTAGGGCCGGAGTGTCCACATACGTGGACAGCACATTTTTAGCTCGTAAGTGGCTATTTAAAATACTTTGAATGTTTTATATTTTGTTTCAGACATGCAGTGTCATCCTGCAACTGTTTTGCAGCATATTAAATGACCCAAACCCTATTTTTAACTATCCAAAATGGGAAAAAATGTTGTTTTTACTCTCTGATAGTCAAAGCAAATTCAAAAAAAAAGTTCATGTTAAATATGCATAAAAGAAAATTCGGGAAAAAGTGTTTTATGTAAATTCAGACCACGAGTCCACATATATGGACATCATTTATCTCTAAAAGTACATCATATTAAAAGATGATACTTAGATTTTTACCCGCCCCATGACGCTTACACCGGACCTAGTTGAAAACCACAGTATTGGGAGAGTGAATCATTACTGACATCATGGGGGCGGATACTTTCACTTTTCACCGCTACACCCCCTCGCCTCTGCTCGTGTTTAAACCAAACTCAGATCAGCGCGGTGTTTCTTATGGCAGGTTTTTATCCTTCATACATGTTGAGAGATCGAGTCTATGGACTTGAAGAGGGAATATGTCTTGACAATCCAGACAGACGTGACTTAGTAAAGCATGAAGTCATGTATGATTTAAGTCATTGCATTAGTCTGAATGTAAATCCCCTCATCAGGCAGTGCTGGAGCAGCGTGAAAGAGTTGACGACAGCGCATCAAACGAGAGGTATTAACAAAAGAAAAATACACAACTCAAGACACTTAAATGCTTGTATTTGTTGTGTTTTCACCAGCTCTGTGATGCACATCCACAACTTCATGCATTGGGTTAAATTAAGCTGTTCAGTGTCCGTGTTTAGTCCGTTACAGTCACGTTTGAAACCCAGACAGGCAGTCAGGCAGAGTAATACAGAGAGTGAATCAAAGCGCATCAAATGATCGGTGATTAAAGGTGCTGTATGTAAGTTTTTGATTCTTCTAAAGCATAAAAATACCATAATATGTTTGTAGATATTTAAGAAACATCCCAAGTGAACATACTTGTTTAACTGAAAAACAATACTGAAGTCAGATATTCTGCTTTGAAAATGGTTTTTCCGTGCCGGAACGCTGTCTTTGTTTAGGTAAAGTTAACCTGCAGAATGCCAGTTTAGCCAATTATAATTCAGCACTCCGGGTTGCCTTGTTGGAAAACAGCGTATTTCATTCATTTATTCAGAAAGGCTCTGAAAGCATGTGCCCGTGACCGAAATGGACAGTATCAGACGTCGAAATGAGACAGATTCAGTTCCACATGAGGTTATTAATTAGCAAATGATATAAATATTACGAACGTAAACATTAGGTGAGCAGATTACATTGTAATCTCGTGTCCTAACAACACGCAAACAGCAGTTTGACTCTTTGCACCAGACGAAACACGACAAAAATGTAAATACAGCCTTTCAGAAGCACAGAAAAGCACTCACTCACGAAACGGTAAGGTTTAGAATCCATTCAAACTCACATTGTTAGCATTTAGCACTGAATAAAACACACAAGGCTTACCTGAGGTGCACTGTCATAGGTTTCACATGTTGAGCTGTGAGAAAATGAAACCGTTTCTAATATCTCAATTCGAGGTGTTGGTTAGAACTAAAACTCCTTTTAATATGGAAATTATTCCTTCTATCGCGTGTCGTTGATTTTATTTAGAACACGGTTTAAATCACTCGCTCCTGTACTCAATCTCTGGCATCCCACGCGTGCGTTTATTTTGATCTAGGAGTGCAATACCCAGTTCAACCACTGGGTGTCAAACTTACATACTGCACCTTTAAAGGAGGAAAAAAGGAAAGTAGAATACATTTATATACTTTTATATTAGACACACATCTGATGCTTGTATTTGCAGCAGCTCCACGCCCACAACTTCACGCATTGGGTTAAATTAGGCTTTCCAGTCTCCGAGTTCACTCCTTTACTTCCACTGTGTCCGTTCAGCTTATCACCGCAAACCAACCCCGTGACGTCAGAGACAGCGATATTCCAAGATGGCGGCGCCCTAGGTCTAAAATCTACAGTAAAACATGCCGTTTTCTGCTAAATGGTTACATTAATCGAGTTTGTTTATTATATTTTCATTAAAGTGGAATAAAATGTACAAAATAAGGTAAACTTGACTGAGTGCTTCATTTCCCCTTTAACATTTAAGTTACAGCAGTTTTCTTCTTTCTTTTTAAGAACTGTGCCATTTTTAATTAACTTTTAAAAGCACATTTTAATTTAAATGTTTATTCATTTTTATTTTAATCGAAGTCGTTTCTTTAATCTAAATTTCAGGTGTTGGTTAGAACAAAAACTCCTTTTAATATAGACAATATTCCTTCTATCGCGTGCCGTTGATTTTGTTTAGAACACAACATAAATTAGCCTTTAGGCTCGATAGTCAGGCATGCTCCTGTTGGTGTGGTCAATCTGGCAACCTGCGCTTGAGTGTGTTTTGAACCAGGTGTGCAATACCTAGTTCAACCACTGGGTGTCAAACTTACATACTGCACATTTAAACCAATATACAAATGTGCTTTGAATGAAAGGCACAGTAGTTTCACTTATTTCAGTGCAGGAAATAACCAAGTTTGTTTATTCAACAAAGAATCATACTAAAATAATTTAGAAGTTACGCTACTGGTTGAGAAACACACTCCTGAACGAGGCTTATCTTCAGTTCGTGTTGATTTCTCTTTTCTCTTGGGAAGAAAGACTGCAGGGAGGATTTGGAGGCAGATGTAGAGAAAGAGTGAGTGTCCCGCATGAGCGCCGGAGCATTGCGACTGCTTGCGGTTTGACAGACTGGAATGAGAGAGGTTGAAGACCGTAGACGGAAAGGGTGAGACTGGCGATGAGGAATGAGAAGTGAAAACAATTGTCCAACTAAGAGCGTAAAACATGAGGAGACTCAAGGAGAGAGACTGAAAAAGAAATACTGAAACTGACTGTCACGATTCACCTTTCAGTTTTAGTTCTTGAAGACATACACCATGTTTCTTGTTGTGTCTCCAGCAGTTTCAACTCTGATATAATTTAACATTTAGCATTTAACAGTCTGTATTTTGCTAAATGAATCCTGACTCATCTGGGTTGACGTTTCCCTCATGCTGCGGACGGCAATCAGATTCGTACATGGGAGAGTAATTAACTGAACACCGAGTGGAAATACCGTGGTAATCAGCTAAACAAACATTTCTGCTGCGCTATAACCAGCCCACAGCTCCACTAATGTAAATACTGTACCAGGAAAACCTTCCCTAGACACTGAAGTGACCTTTAGGGGACATGAGATATTTTGGGACAGTCCCACTGCTAGGCAGAAACAGAAACATTCTCTCATTCGAGCAGGAATCATTGCTAAGTCAACATTGAAATCTGTTTTACTTGTTAACTCAAACTTGTTCATATGTGAGAATGGATATGGGAGGGAGACAGAGGGTAGAAGTTAATGTAAGAAATTAATTGGGTGGTGAAAGGTAGCTGTTAAATAACAGAAAAGAGTAAATGTGATTTTTTTAAATAATATGCAAGATACTTTTCGAAAAATAAAATAAATAAATAAAATGAAAAATAAAAAAATTTAAACTAAAATAATATAAAATAAAAGAAACTGAACTAATAAAAAATAATAAATAAATAAAATGAAGATTAAATAAAATCTATATAATAAATAAAATAAAATAAAAGCAAAACCAAATAAATAAAACAAAGCAAGTCACTAAATAAATAAGTAAATAAATAAATAAAAAAAAAAAAACAATAAAAAGAAAACAATAAAAGGTAATACATAAATAAATAAATAAATATATAAAAAAATAAATAAATTATATACATATATATATATATATATATATATATATATATATATATAAAATGAAAAACAAAACAAAACAAAAAAAAACAGAATTAAAATTAAATAGACTAAAAATTGAAGAAAATAATAAAAGTAATAAATAAATAAAATTAAAATAAATAAAAGAAAATAAAGCAAAACCAAATATATACATAAATAAAATAAATAGAATAAATAAAATGAAAAATAAACTAATAAAACTAAACAAAATAAATAAATAAATAAATAAATAAAACAAAACAAGTTAATAAGTAAATAAAGTAAATAAGTAAATAAATAATATATACATAAACAAATGTATTAATAAAAATAAGAATATAATAAAATAATAAATAAATAAAATGAAAAATTTTATAAAATAAAATAAAACTAAATAAATAACAAAATAAAACAAATAAATAAATAAATTGAAAAATTTAATAAAACAAAATAAAATAAAATGAAGAAAATACAAAAACTATAATAAATAAATAAAATACATAAGTTATAAAATAAAATAAAATAAAGCAAAACCAAAAATATTAATAAATAAAACTAAATAAACTTATTAATTAAATAATAAATTAACTAATTATTATTGTGTGTATATGTGTAGGACCTGTACGGCTTTCCTCTTACTTTCTCCAAGCGATAATGGTGTTGAACGCAGTTACAGATTTTTACTGTAGCATTTTCACAGTTTTTTTAATCATTGAAATAGCCATTGTTTATAGAGTACTAATGAGAAAAGTACCGCGTCAGCAGAAAAGAGATATACTGTAAGTGGCATCAGAAAAGATTCAAAAGACATTTTTTCCCACAAGTGGTGTAAAAATAACCAGCAAATGTTTTATGCTTAAGCAAGGAATATCCAAACAAGGGCCGGAAGGGTCTGGAATAGCTCATGTTCAGTCAAATGAAAGAGTAAATGTGCTTATCTGTGACAGAAACAACATTAAACATGAAGAAAAAGCACTGAAAAGATAAGCACTCCACTTCTCCCACGCTCCACAACAACAGCATACAGCTGAAGTCACAAGTATTCGCCCTCGTCTGATTTATAGAAATATTTCTCAAATGATGTTTAACAGATTCAGGAACTTTTCACAGTATTTCCTGTAATATTTTTTCTTCTGGAGAAAGTCTTATTTGTTTTATTTTGACTAGAATAAAATAAGTTTTTTTCTTTTTTAAAAAGCATTTAAGGTCAATATTATTAGCCCCCTTACTGTTTTACAATGACTTGCCTAATTACTCTAACTTTACCCTAATTAACCTAGTTAGGCTTTTAAATTTCAACCAAACATTTCTGCTGCGCAATAAGGAATCAATGCTAAGTCAACACTGCAATCTGGGATCCCAGGATGTCCTTCGAAAAAAAGTAGGGGTTTAACCCCGGCATCCATGGCCAAATCTGCCCACTGGCTTCTGTCCATCATGACCTCCTAACCATCCCCATATCCTATTTGGCTTAATCACTCTGTCTCCTCTCCACCAATCAGCTGGTGTGTGGTGTGCAGTCTGATGCAATATGGCTGCCGTCGCGTCATCCAGGTGGATGCTGCACACTGGTGGTGAATGACGAGACTCCCCCCTATGTGTAAAGTGCTTTGAGTGTCCAGAAAAGCGCTATATAAAGGTAAGGAATTATTATTATTAAATACAAAATAAAATAAACAGAAAAAATTAATGATATAATAAATACATAAATAAAATGAAAAAAATAAAGAAAAAAATAAACAAATAAAACAAAATGAATAGAAAAATTGCATAAATAAATGAATAAATAAATAAACAAAATTGTTAAAATAAATAAACTGAAAAATAAAATAAAAATAAAATAAAAATAAAATAAAATAAACTGAAAAAAATAATACAATAAATACATAAATAAAATGAAAAAAATATAAAAGAAAACAAAATAAACAAATAAACCAAGATTAAATTAAATAAATAGAAAATAATTCATATAAAAAACAAAAAATGAAATAGCAAAATAAATAAAATGAATAAAATGAAATAAACAAAATGAATAGAAAAGTTACATGAATAAATAAATAAATAAATAAATAAACTAAATTGTTAAAATAATTTAATAAATATATAAATAAATTGAAAAAAAATTAAAAAAAATAAAGAAAGAAAGAAAACAAAATGTAATTTAATTAAATTAACAGAACAAATTTAATAAATAAATAATACAATAAATACATAAAATTAAAAATAAAATAAAACAAAATAAATAAGTAAAACAAAATTAAATAAATAAATACATAAGCAAATAATAAATAAATAAATACAATTATTTAGTATTTTTTTAAAGCATTTTAAGATCAATATTATTTGCCTCAATATTAAGATCAATATTTTTTCTATTGTCTACCCTCTCAGAAATAATGCTACGCGACCTGTCACTGGGGTAGTACCTAGTAGTAGTGGGGTAGTAAAAGGTCCATATTAATACCTGAAGGGTACATATTAGTACCTAAAAAGTGCAAAAGTGTTCCTCTTAAATTTTTTAGGTATTAATACATACTATTGATGTACCAATATGGACCCTTTAAGTAAAAATGTGTACCACCCCAGTGACAGCCCGCGTACCTTTATTTCTGAGAGTGTACAAAACACACCACTGTTACAGTGACTTGCCTAATTACCCTAACTTTACCCTAATTAACCCAGTTAAGCCTTTAAATGTCACTTTCAGCTAAATACTAGTGTCTTGAAGAATATCTAGTCTAATATTATGTGTCATCATGGCAAAGATAAAATAAATCAGTTATTAGAAATGAGTTATTAAAAAGTATTATGGTTTAGAAATGTGCTGAAAAAATCTTTCCGTTAAACAGAAATTGGGGAAAAAATAAACAGGGGGCTAATAATTCTGACTTCAACTGTATATAAGCAAGACATTGTTATGCCATCTACGACTCCAGCATTGGCTTATTCGCAGCTTTCCCATCGAATGTTTTTGTAAACCACAGGAAAGCTCCCTATGAGGTCCGTCCATGTTGATTACTTATTGAACTGTCATGCAAACCCCATTTAAGTGATCTGCATTAGTCAAAAACACATGTGTGGATTCACGGAGGAGAAGAAAAACAATGAAAACACGGAGAGCTGGGAAAATCCAACTGTTCTGCTGACAAAGACGATCCATGGAGGGAAAAGTAGGAACACACGAAGACTAATGTTTGGTTCAGACACACAGACGTTAGTTTAATGAGCAGATGTTGTCATTTGGAAGCAGATAATGTTTCAATCTGTTCTCAGATTAAACCCTTCAAGTTTTCGGTCTCCAGTGGTGTTTTAGTCAGTGTTTGGAGCGTGAAGATGCAGTGACGGGAAAAGATGTCGCATTAATGCCAAGTCACAGTTACTAGCCATAAAATAAACCATAACAATAGGAAATGAGAAGCTTGATGACTTGCTAGTTAGAGAAATGTTGAACATATTTCATTATTAACACTTATTTAAACTGTGTCTGACTGGGGCAGAGGAATGCTTTTAAAAGTCAAACATATTCATTTGGATTTTAATGTAAAATCATGTTTATAATAACCGAGTGTACAACAGAATCCTGACAGACTAGTGGACTAGAGGGTTTTAAAGCACACTTGTTAAAGGACTTACAGAATTCTTAGCCCTCATGTATAATTAAAAAATGCCATAGTAGTTAATATAAATTACAAGGGGTGTCAAAATTAATTGTTTCTTCGGTGCAACGCGATGCAGACGTGGACAATTCGCTATCGGTTCAGTAATAATCATAAGCGGTTCTTACGTACTGACGTCATTTATCTCATATGAGTTATGGCGCCGTAGCTTACTATGGCGAGGGAGACGAGCGCAAGTATTTACAACGCTGAAAGTAAACTCCATTTCTCTCTCTCATTGTGGCCCATTTGACCTGTTGGCGTGACTTTTCCTCTCCTCCTGGCTGTTACAGTGATACTTCTGGATACAGACACGAGCGCGTGTCTGCAGAGCGAGTTTTCTCCACCGTCACCATCATGGATCTGCTGTGATCGCCGCTTATTTATCAGTCTCACTCATCAGTGAACAGCGCCAGAGCGATAAGGGGGTCGCACACCAGAAGCGCCGCGTCACGCCATGCAGCGCCATGCATTTCAGAATTCTTAGCATAGGTTTCTATCAGGGTACAGACACCAGGCGCCCAGCCACGACTCGGGACACTGTGCATATTTCTGCCGCACCACAGAGCGCCATCTGAATAGTTTCATTTTAAATAACATCTGGTGTGCGATACTTCCAATTATCATGTGCAGGCAGTGTCACAGCACATCCGGTGTGTGGCCCGCTTTAGAGCCAATCGCAGTCCTTTCTGTAGAGCGTGAGACCAATCATAGGGGTTTAAGAAAGAAATCGCTAGACAGGATATTTACATTTGTTTATTTGCTATAAATGCTCATATTGTTCTGTGCATGTACTTGAGTTTTTAAAGGTACAGTTTATATATCTGACTGTTTGTATTAAAGGAAAAAATTGTAATACAAATAGTATATAAATATATATTTATTAAGGGGGTGACAAGATCTCGTCAAGATCAAGTTCAAGTGACAAGATCAAGTTGCCGCGTCCAAAAGCAGAGGCTGCTACAACAGCCACACACATTAACCACGGCTCATAACATGCGATGGACTAGCACTTTAGATATGCTTAAAGCCATAATCGTCGTAAACACAAATCGAGTTGGACATGTGGAGTATTCCTATTTCAGTCGTATTATTGAAGTGCAGTACAGACAAGTAAACACGGTAACCAATCTATTATCATTGTGTAGGACTTTTAGCTGCAATTTGCGACAGGATAAGCCATACACACACACTAACGACTGTTTGACACTATTTTCTGCACCCATCGAGTCAGTAAAGGTCAGGACCACAAGACACAAAATTCTCCTCCGAGTGCGCACGGCACACACACATAATGAACTCCTGGAGAAACACACACACACCCGTCGTCGTCATCATCATCATCATCATCACCAAACACACGTTTATGCTGTCCAGAAAAAACACAGAAGCTGACGCCGAATAAAAGTAAAACTACTGAAATATTATAAAGCCAATAAAGACATGATTACATACATTTAAAAAAAAAAAATGTGTGGAAAAAAGTTCGATTCTCACATGGAACTGTACAGGGGAGAAGCCAGTTGAGTTTATAGCAAAATATTTAGCAGTGTTTGCATGTCATTTATGGCATAATTCATTAAAATAAATGTAAAATAACATTCATTACAAGTTGATTTAAAAAAAAACACCTAAATTGTTTTGCATTTTGTGATTTTTTTTTTTTTTCATTTTTCAGTTGAATAAAAATCTATTTTCCAATCATATATTAGCAAATATTAAGCAGTGTTTGCATGTCCTTTACTGCCTAGAATTCATTAAAATAAATGTAAAATAACTTTCATTACTAGTTGATTTAAAAAAGCATTTTTTTTCAGTTGAATAAAATAATTTCTATTCATGTATTTTATCATTGAAGATTTATTAAAAATAGTGTAAAATTCTCGTCTCGTTCTCGTGAACCCAATCTCATGTCTCGTCTCGTCTCGTGGGGTAAGCGTCTCGTCACACCCCTAATATTTATACATTTTAATACAAGAATTGCTGTGCTGTAACGTATAAAATAGTGTATGGAAAGCATCATCAATGCACCGTGATGCACCAAGATATTGAATTGAACCGACTCGATGGCATGATAATCGTAACCGAACCCAACCGTGAGACCAGTGTAGGTTCACACCTCTATAAATTACTATACTTTTTATACTGTAATATACTATGTTTTACTACAGTAAACTGTGATGTATTGTAGTATATTATACAGTAGTGGAAAACGTGGGTAATTGTAGATGTTGTGTTACCATAGCAAGTATAGAATTACCACAACAGATTAAGTACTTTACTATAGTATGATTCAAAAATGCTGTATAGTATTTACTATAAATGACTATACTTGCTTTTCTTTATTTGAGCTAGGTGTTAAGTGTTGCACTTTACTATGAGCAGTTTTTAACATTTATATTCTAGCCATGTTGTCTAGCGTACACAATCCAGTCTGAAAACTTAACATGAATAGCTGGAAAAATTTCAGAAGACAATATTTTCCTCATTTCGTAAAGTAAACGTTGGTGGCAAATATGTATTCATTCCCCAGAGAGAGCGATATTGAGAAGGGGAAAAAGTCCTAAATCAACACAAAACTAAATACAGAGTGTGTTTGCAGAGGAGTTCCTTTTCATACATTATTTCAACTGACAGACACACACTTTTTTTACTCTTTTGGTGCTCAAAATAGGACTTGTTAAAGGGATAGTTCACCCAAAAACTGATTATTCTGTCATTATTTACTCTCCCTTCACTCATCATAAACCTGTTCGAGTTTCTGTTGAGCACAAATTAAGATATTTTGAAATATGTTGGAAACTAGTAACCACTGGCTTCCATAACATTTGTTCAACATCAATATACTTCAAAATATCTTCTTCTGTGTTGAGCATTAGAAAAAAGGACACATTTACAATACAGTTTCATTAGGTAATGTATTTACTAACATGACAAATATGAACAGTACTTGTACAGCATTAGTTAATCATTTACTAATGTATTATTAAAATCCAAATTCATGTTTGTCAACATTAGTTATTGCACCATGAACAGTGAACAACATTATTTTCATTAACTAATGTTAACTAACATGAACAAACACTGTAATAAATGTTTTGTTCATGTTAGCAAATTCATTATCTAGCATTAACTAATGGCCCATTTCCACTGAGTGGTACGGTACGGTACAGTTTGGTTTGGCTTTTATGGTCGTTTCCACTGTCCACTGTCCACCATACCAAACCACTTTTTTCTCCAGAGAGCTCACCGCATGTCTATATTTGAAATAATGAACTTTTTGAGCTCATGATAATAACGTGCACGTGATTACTGAAATGCTTCTGACATCTAAACGCAAGAGTGAAGCATGAAAAAACAAAGGAGAAGCCGGAAAAACTGCAGCAATTGATTGTTTCAGCAACATAAACCATGAACCAACTGCCATGTTTAACTATTATCATCACCTTTTGGACTATTATGAACTCAGAATGAGAGAATTACTCTCTAACAAGAGGTTACATGTGCTGCTGAAGATTAAAGACACAGATGAGAGGTTTGCACTGACTGTGGGCTATATTTCGTGTTGTTTTTGAACCCAAATAAGGACTAAATGTATGCTGTGTGTAGTTTTACTGTAATTGGTAACATATCGGGGACTGTAAGGGTCTGTATATGTTCATATATGTTGCATTTATTTATTTATTTTATAAAATCGCAGACGTTACAGTAGGCTTTTCTGGGTCATTGATCTGCAGTTACAATCAAATCATGTTCATAGAAAGGTTAGTAATGAACATTTATACACAAGTATTTATGTGTATAAAGCATCTGTTTTGTGAGAAGTGCTTCTTATATGATAATGTGAATGGCCAGTACAGCTTTACTTTGAGCGTGAATTTCTCGAGAGAGAACGATGTCGACAAAAGTTCTGGCGTACACCACGCCCACCAAAAGGGTACCATTGGTAACATTTTAGCAGTGGAAACACTAGCCTGATAAAGGTGACCCGTAGCGACCCATACCGTACTGTACTGTACCAATCAGTGGAAGAGTCATGATACAGTGGTTCCCAAATTGGGGGTCGCGAGACAATGGGGGAGGGTCACATGGTGATTTCCAAAAATATCATATACTGTATGTTATTAAACGATTTACCATATTTTATCCATAACACACAGAAGATTAAATAGTATTTAATAGTTACTTAAAAATAACATAATGCAAATAAAAAGCCATCAGCCTTTCAACTCTTTTTCCATTAGATTGTGACCCCTGGGGTCCAACATATGATGGAATAGTTAGCAGTTCATTCCGCTGTGGTGACCCCTGATAAATAAGGGACTAAGCTGAAGTAAAATGAATGAATGTTAAACTTTGACACCGAGGACGATCTCCAAGCGGCTGTCTCCAAAATCAAACTAAGAATAGTCTTGTGCTGTAAACAGTGTGCCCACTATTCTCATTAAGTGAGGGTAATATTAAATTTATTAATAAAATACAAATATTAAATGAATAACGACTATAAAAACAAACTGTTGTACTTTTGTTTGTTGTCAATAAGCTTGTTTATATAGTTCCTATTGGTGTGTGTGCAATGCTTGTATGTATATAACACCCTCCGAGGATAGTAGGGGTCACGAGCCACAGGAATTGTTATTTTGGGGGTCGTGAGCTGAAGATTTTGGGAACCCCTGAACTAATACAACCTTATTGTAAAGTGTTACCTAAACAATTATAGGGGGTGAGTAAATAAGAAGTAAATATTAATTTTTGGGTGCACTATCCCTTTAAGACCGTGAACATTGTTAAATTGATTCATCTTTTCCATGCGGCCTCAAATCCACCGTGTACACGAACAAAAATAACAACCAGGGAAAAATGTTTCCTCAAGATCAAAGCAACGATTCCTGAGCCAAAAAAAGCACTCTTCTTAATGATGCCATTATTATTTTGTTTTCTTAACCGTATCAGTAAAGATCTGGCCATAGGCTGAGTTCACCTATGACAAAGTGCTATAATAAAACAGGAGGACTCGCACAAAGACTAAAACAAACAGCACTTAAGAGTTTGCAGAGCGAAACATGTACTCCCAGGAAATTCCAGCCATGTCCGTGTGTATTTTCTCATTTGTGAAGCTGACAGAATGTGTGTGGAGTCACCTTTCTCTCCCGATTTCTCTTTCTAGCTGTCAACTTAGTTTGCAAAAGATAGAGCATTTCAATTAGTACGAGATCCATCACACACAAGGTCAATGATCTGCTGTTATTGCCTATATAAAGGTGCTGTGTGTAAGTTTTTGATTCTTCTTAAAGGGTCACGAAACACCAAAACACATTTTTTGAGCTGTTGACGGTCATATATGTGTCCCACGCTGCGATAAACACTATTAGGACACATATATTGCACTAAAAAGTGAAAATTGGTTGTTTTTGCGTTATTTTGAGCAAATTCGTTCTTCCGGTTTGAAACGAATTTTTGAAGCTGCGTCACGGCCATGACATACTTAGGTGTAAATCCAGCTGGAGAGTGGCTGTCTGTCTTTTCTAGGACGTTCTTACGTATCTGAGGGTGCAGTATTAATTCATGAGAAAGACGTGCTTCAAACCAATCAGCGCGCTCTATTGTGTACGACGTGAAACTTCATTAATATGCATGATAGCTCCGGAGACTGTTTACCAGTTTACAGCGTTCAGACGGCAGAGAGACGCCACGTTGTGTTGCCAAAACAAGTGAAAGTACAAGAATTTCAAGACAAGAGTCGTAGGTGTTATTAGTGTGTTGCAACGAAGGTTTTGTTTTCATTTTCCCTCTATGAGAGAGCAGCTGGACTCAGGTGTGGATTACAGTGCACGCGACACGCGACAGAAACGCGTTTGTAAGGAACATTTTTACCCGAGAGCTTTTTCTCATCTGGAAATGGTGAAATCGGGATTTGCCGCTCGTCTACTTTTAATAAAAAGACACAGCTCCAGTTTGATTGTCTGTCTACAGATTTGGTAAGTGTTTGCAGTGGACTGCCCTTTGTTTAAATGCTGCTCTCCGAGTGTAAACATGTAAACACAAACTATTCCCGTCGTGCAGGATTTTCGCTGCAATTTGTGACAGGATAGTCTATACACACACGGCTTTCTGACGCTACCTACCGAGTACATAAGTTACAGAGAAATGCGGAGGATTTTTTTCTCTTATTCGCGGTATCAAATCAGCCTCTGTGTGTTTGTTTTTCCTGTCAAACTTAGCGCGTGCCCAAATGTTAACTCCCTTCTATGCAAAATCTTATCCTCTTTCCCTCCCCCGACACTCCCACACTCCCAGAGCTGGACACGCCCAACTTTCCTGACTTTTTTCAAAACAGAGGTGTGAAAACACCCTGCTGAGACAGGGGATTTCGTGGCCCTTTAAGCATAAAAATACCATATGTTTGCAGATATTTAAAAAACATACTACGTGAACATACTTTTTTATTGCTAAAGTCAGATATTCTGCTTTGAAAATGTCAAGAATGTCGAGAATTTTATAATAATATTAATAATAATAATAAAAATAAAAATAATAATTCCTTACATTTATATAGCGCATTTCTGGACACTCAAAGCACTTTACACATTGAGGGGAATCTCCTCATCCACCACCAGTGTGCATCCACCTGGATGTCGTGACGGCAGCCATATTGCATCAGACCGCACACCACACACCAGCTGATTGGTGGAGAGGAGACAGAGTGATGAAGTAAATTATGATCTGGGGATGGTTAGGAGGCCATGATAGACAGAGGCCAGTGGGCAAATTTGGCCAGGATGCCAGGGTTAAACCCCTACTCTTTTTTGCAGGACATCCTGGGATTTTTAATGACCACAGAGAGTCAGGACCTCAGTTTAATGGTCTCACTAACACCACTCCTGCCAGCAACCTAGCTTTCCCATGTGGTCTCCCATCCAGGAACTGATCAGGTGCAGCCCTGCTTAGGTTTAGTGGGCAACAATGTGAGAGTTGCAGTGAGCTAGCTGCTGGCATATTTGCCACATGTACCCTCTCTGGGAGTACAGAGGAAGTCTTTATGCAAAACCAATAAGACCAGCTTGTAAACACATGAGAGAAAGAAATGTAATAAAAAATGTAAATGTGCGTTTTGTGCAGGAATATCTGTCTTTGTTTCGGTCTTAGTAACCAGCCCACTGCTAGTTTACCTAATTATATTAAACTCAGACTCATTCTGATTACGTACCCCTATATACATTTCTGGAGAGTGCCAAATACATCTAAGGAGCTACGTTTTCTTTTTCTTTTTTTTACAGTTTTTGTTTTCATCTACCAGAGGCCGTTGTGTACGTTTTTTGAGATCTTAAATTTCTCTTGTGGGTGTCATTCACGCCTGCTGTTCCTGTGTAAATCCACTAGTAAATTAACTGACTGACCGACCGACCGATCCACCCACCCCCTTCCCTAAACCCAACCGACAGTGTTTTCAAACGCTATCCAGAAATAGAAAAGCCCTCGTGGCAGTCTGATTTTTACCACGTTTCAGATTTGACCACATTCTCTCCCTGTTATTTACTTGTTTTTTTATTTTTTGACATTTGTTTTTGCTTTACCTGCTTTTTTGAACCCTTATTCGCTGGACTCAAACCCTGTCATCACGATCAACTCTTGATCAACGCTTTGCATCTCAAATCGTCCGACATATGCGGCGAGCCACTGGACAAACTGGTGACAGCCGGAAAGGCATCCATATGGAGGTAAGCAGTCAGCTGGTAAGCGCGAAAAGGAATGGCATCATACCACCCCGTAGCATTCGCTTTAAAGATGAAATGCAGCATACGTTCCTCTGGCTACATAATTCGCAATCTCCACAAATGTATATAGGGCTACATTTTAAAAATGAGCTTATGTTGATTATATTTTGGCATTTCAGGTTGCAATCTGGCAACCTGCATGTGAGTTGAGTCAGTCATTGAAGGGACCAAGAGAAAAACAAACCCTCTTATATATTTTGAATTTGGACTAAAATACCTAGTTCAACCACAAGGTGTCAATCCTACACACTACACTTTTAAACGCACAGTATGTATTGATTTGGACCCAATTGTATGGGTTTATTTTTCATCAAAAACCTATATGCTTTAAAGATGAAATGCAGCATACGTTCCTCTGGCTACATGATTCTCAATCTCCACAAATGGATATAGGGCTACATTTTCAGAATGAGCCTATGTTGATTACATTTCGGCATTTCAGGTTGCAATCTGGCAACCTGCATGTGAGTTGAGTCAGTCATTGAAGGGGCCAAGAGAAAAACAAACCCTCTTATATATTTTGAATTTGGACTGAAATACCTAGTTCAACCACTAGGTGTCAATCCTACATACTTCACTTTTAAATGCACAGTATGTACACAGTATGTATTGATTTGGACCCAATTGTATGCGTTTATTTTTCATCAAAAACCTATATGCTTTAAAGACTAAATGCAGCATACGTTCCTCTGGCTACATGATTCGCAATCTCCACAAATGTATATAGGGCTACATTTTCAGAATGAGCCTATGTTGATTATATTTCGGCATTTCAGGTTGCAATCTGGCAACCTGCATGTGGGTCAAGTTAGTCATTGAATGGGCCAAGAAAAAAACAAACCCTCTTATATATTTTGAATTTAGACTGAAATACCTAGTTCAACCACTAGGTGTCAATCCTACACACTACACTTTTAAATGCACAGTATGTATTGATTTGGACCCAATTGTATGTTTATTTTTCATCAAGAATCTATATATTAAAAAATATATCCCCAATGATTCAGCTCAAAATCGTCTTTAATGTTTAACCAAAGAAAAAAAGTCACCTACATCTTGGATGGCCTGTGGGTGAGTAAACGAACAGGAAATGTTCATTTTTTGAGTAACCTCATTTCATAGTTTTTCTGTGTTAGTGTGGGTGTCTTTTGGTTATTAAGTGAAACACAGCCTCCAGACATGAGCTCCAAAAACACACCATTCCTGAGAGTCAGTGATGCCCGCAGGAGCCCGAGGCGACGGCTGCCCAAACTCAAGCATGCATGCAAATCAACTCACCAATTTACAAACACTTGACAAGACCAGCAATGATTTGGAGCTGCGAGTCCACGCTAAACTCACTTACACACTGTGCAGAGAGCTCGATGGTAGGGAATGTGTAAGATCTTTGCTTAGAGATGAGTTAGAATGGAAGTGAATTGGAAATCTAAAAGCACAGCTGGAGTCAAAGATAGTATTCGCTCAACGTTTGGGCTCAAAAATAACCTTGTGTATCTCTTCAACATATCTGTGAGGATATTATTAGCCCTCCTGAATTATTAGCCCCACAATATATTTTTTCCCCAGTTTTATGTTTAGCGGATAAGATTTTTCAGCACAGACAAATCTCAAAACACTAGAAATCCTCCAATACAAACATTTCCGACTGTGTTAAAAGCCCAAAATGTCTCTTTAATGGCAGGACCTTTAGTCAAAAGTTCTGAAAGTTAGAAACTGGCATAGTAAATCTCATAGGCAAAGCTCAGATCCCAGCGAGTCTGAACAGGAAACAGAGCGTTCCGCCATCTAATCATGATCATTAGCAGATTAATGAGAGGTCTGATGAAGCCGATCCCACTTCTGACCCAAAAGAAAAAGACAAAATGCGCAGAAAAACTTTCAAAGAGCCGAGGAGACGCGTTCACTATAAACTCTAATGAACTCCAGAGTTTTGACTTCTGCGTGTTTTTCCTCAACACATACGAGCACAAATTATGTGGGTGTTTTATTCTGACAGCGCCACGGGAATTGGCAGAACCAAAGCGATCCCGTCTTAGTTTGTATTCACAGGGTTGATCTCACTGAAGTGAACGTCGCTTTGTAGTCAGCCTTTGAATTAAGGGCTTGAAATGCGACGTGCCCGGTGAATGCAGATGACTGGGTGACATTGCTAATGATCTATGGAGCCAGATCAGTCTCAAAAATAGTACATTAAATATATATAATTCATACATCCACAACACAAGTCACATACTGTACAGAGCAGAGGTGTCCAAACTCGGCTCTGGAGGGCCAGTGTACTGCATGGTTTAGCTCCAACTTCCTTTAACACACCTCCCTGGAAGTTTCTAGTATACCTAGAAAAAGCTTGATTAGCTGGTTCAGGTGTGTTTGATTGAGATTGGAACTAAAATATGCAGGACACCGGCCCTCCAGGACCGAGTTTGGACACCCCTGGTATAGACCATTTGAATGTGGTGATGTCATAGGCCTATGAACATTTCCTGCTTGTTGTCAAACTATTTCATTACTTTAATAAGAGGCAATTCAATAATTTACTAATGTTAAAACAGCTCTCATAACATTATTTATCAATACGTGGACCTTTTTGAATTCTCGGAAGATATTAAAAATATTAAGATATTAAAAATGTAAAACAGGAAACACATTAAGACCATTGTTATTGTTTACATGCCTAAAAATGGTCTATACAGAAAAGTTCAAAACATGATTTAAAAATACACAAATCCAATTCGTAAATTCAATACACGATTCATAAATATGCAAATCCAATTTGTAAATACAAAACAATTCCAAAACACACATATCTAATTTGTACTGTATATTCAAAACACGATTAAGAAATATACAAATCCAATTTGTATATTCAAAACATAATTCATAATATACGCTAATCCAATTCGTAAATTCAAAACACTATTCAAATTTACATTTGTAAGTTCAAAACATGAATAAAAAATAAGCAAAATCAATTTGTAAATTCAAAACACGATTCAGAAATGCGCAAATCCAATTTGTTAATTCAAAATACAATTCGTAAACATGCAAATCCAATTCGTAAATTTGAAACAATTAAAAAATACATAAATCCAATTTGTAAATTCAAAAGACGATTCAAATTTAAATTTGTAAGTTCAAAACATGATTAAAAATAAGCAAAATCAATTAATAAATTTAAAAAAATTATTAAAAAAAACACAAATCCAATTCATAAATTCAAAACACAACTCGTAAACATGCAAATCCAATTCATAAATTCAAAACACGATTTAAAAATATAAAAATCCAATTTGTAAATTTAAAACACGATTCAGAAATGCGCAAATCCAATTCGTTAATTCAAAATACAATTCGTAAACACGCAAATCCAATTCGTTAATTCAAAACACTATTTAAAAATATAAAAATCCAATTTGTAAATTTAAAACACGATTCAGAAATGCGCAAATCCAATTCGTTAATTCAAAATACAATTCGTAAACACGCAAATCCAATTCGTAAATTCAAAACAATAAAAAAATACACAAATCCAATTTGTAAATTCAAAACACGATTCAAATTTAAATTCGTAAATTCAAAACATGATTAAAAAATAAGCAAAATCAATTTGTAAATTAAAAAAAATTATAACAAAATACTCAAATCCAACTCGTAAATTCAAAACACGATTCAAAAATGCGCAAATCCAATTCGTAAGTTCAAAACAAAACTCATAAACATGCAAATCCAATTCGTAAACTCAAAACATGATTCAAAAATACACAAATCCAATTCGTAAATTCAAAACCAGATAAAAAAATACACAAATCTAATTAATTTGGCAAAAAATATTAATGATTATTACTAGTGATTCACAAATTGTGTGTTGCATTCATGAATTGTGTTTTGAACTATAAACTGGATTTTGTTAATGTGAATTGTGCTGTGCATGTGTGAATTAAATTTTGCAAATGCTTTATTTTTGAGACAGATCTGGTTCCATAATGATCCTCCACGCAGTTAACAGACTGCTCTGAGCTGCATGTGCCGCTCTCTTACGCAGGACTTGACTTGGCAGATTAGTGCTGACGAGGAAAAGGAGAAGCCGAGGGGTGAAATGGAGGTGGATGGAGGCAATGACACCTCGATCGATGCTTCGGGAGAAAGACACAGAAGGACAGAGAACAATGGGAGACATCAAGGTTGTGTAGTAGACGCTCTCGGAAAACTACTCTGCCGGATAAAATCACAACAATGCTTTAAATATAGGGATGGGTGACTTAAAACTATACCACATTACTTTCTGTTTATGAAATTCTTGATTCTGATTGGCTGTCTATTAGTGGTTTTTGATACGCTTTAGATTAAGGACATTTTTAGTGTTCTATGACTAATAGTCTGAATTAGATTTGCTTTCCGCAGTATGAAGGCGACACTGAGGTCTGCACGATTCCTGCATGTTCATTTCTGCTACATCTGCTAATGGAAGTAAATGAAGAGACGACACCGCTAATAAACCACTGCACACAGAAAGACACTTCAATGACAGAGCAAAAGTCACTTTGTAAAAGGCCACTGGCACCTCTCGTGGATTCAGCGGGCAGTTTCAGGGCATTTGGATGTCTGGTTGGAGGCCTGTTTAGCACGCTCCAGGGCTAGCCTGATTAGCATGAGGAGACGTGACGGTTGGATCTTCGGTGCAAATGACACAATTGCAAATACACAACACAAAACAGATGGCCAATTAGACACGTTCAGCCATGCATATCAGCCCACTGATTCTGTTCTCCGCATTAAAGCAAAGCAAGACGGTGTCAAAGCCTTTGGTCCAGAACCATGAGGCTTGGAGAGAGAGTGATGAAAGTGATGCAAGAATAAGCAGAACAAGTTTGCATCATAGCACGCCATTTCAAGTTTTAGTTTACAAATATTCATGTTGCATATGCAATTGATTCTAGTCAGTTTATTACTGCCACATGCACTGAACAAATATAGTTTTAACAAATCACTGGAGCTTGTATATTGTGGTTTGTATATTGATGTTGTGACCCACAGAAAACAAAAGATGCATGTTAGTTGTCTAGTTTCTAAGCTACCCTCTGTCAGTATTAACATTTATGCATTATATCCAATAGTTTCCACTATTGCGCCTAAATTGAGCGAGTCAGAGCCAGTTGCGTTTCCACTGTCACTTCCGGGGTCTGATCAGGCCAAAGCAGGGCTTCCTCAGGGCCAGCAGCCGGCCTTTTTCAGCCAGCCGAATACCTTGGGCCAAAGAGGGCCAGCTGGGGCTTCAGGGTGGAGTGAAAGGAGAGGCGGAGTTTTCCAGAGTCTGGTAAAGACGCCATTACACTAGTTTTCCAATCGCACACAAGTACATGCGGCAAAAAATATATGAATAAGGGAAAGATAAACATAGCTACTGGTAAGTTTAAGATTTCTATTCCATAAAACACCTTATAGGTTAGGGATCTTCTTGCTTATGATCGCCCTTATGTTTCCCTTTTAAATGTAAGACTGTTGCATAAAATAATAACAGTAGTTTTAATTTATAAGTGATATTTCTTTGCTGCGTCCTCCTTGATGTTTCAATAACGCATCTTTACATCATATTAAAGACACAGCAGATACTAACTTTCAGTTGTCTTTTCTAAAAACAATAAACAAAGGAGGAGTTTTGAAATATTGTTTATAAAGTATTTGTATAACTACTCAGATCTCATTAACAACCTCAAACCACATCCTATGAACCATCAACAATGCCTGTGGATCACGACATGAGCTTTGCATACCAAAAACCACTGACAACATCTTTAGATAATGTAACACAACATATGAGACACTAGTCTTCTGCTAATAATACAGTTAAAGTCAAAATGATTAGCCCTTAATATATATATATATATATATATATATATATATATATATATATATATATATATATATATATATATATATATATATATATAGGAGGGCTAATAATTCTGACTTCAACTGTACCTCCATTGTGTGCAGGGTTGATGTCTCTGCATGTCCTCCTAATGACTTCTACCAGACCGCAGCTATGGAGGATGCAAGCGAGGCGAAGAGGCGTCCCAGCGGCAGCCACAAAACAAATTGATTATATGAACGCTGGCCTGCCCACGGGTGTCTGCACTTTTCCCCGCAGGCCATCTCCTAATGGCGGAAGATCTGGAGTGTCATTGGGAAACCCCATGTTACCCACAACTACATGTACTGTATATCCTCCACACATCAGTGCAACTACTAGAAACGGCCCACGGCTCCACTCTTGAGGGATGCACCGCTGGACAAACAACACAAACACACCCCTGATGCCAGAGCAGCGGGAGACGCAGACCAGGTGGATCATTTATGCTCTTCTTGAAATTCGGTCTGGTTTCTACCTGCTGTTTGCTGTGGTGGGATGAAGCAGCAGTAGGGCTGTGCAACATGATGATAAATATCTTATGGACAAACAAAAGCTCTATTGTTTCATTTAATGCTCTAAGGCAGGGGTCACCAATTTTAGTCCTGGAGAGCCGGTGTCCCTGCAGAGTTTAGCTTCAATTTGACTGGAAGGATACCTTGTAAAAACCTAGGCCATGTCCACTTGTACACAGGTATTTTTATCAAGGAAATTTTCCCGACTTTGCTTTTAAAAAATAAAACCTCTATCCACATGACAACACAAAAATGCACTGTGATATACTCTCACCGGCTACTTTATTAGGTACACCGTACTAGTACCGGGTTGGACCCCATTTTGCCTTCAAAACTGCCTTAATCATTCGTGGCATAGATTCAACAAGCTACAGGAAATATTCCTCAGAGATTTTGCTACATATTGACATGACAGCATCACACAGTTGCTGCAGATTTGTCAGCTGCACATTCATGATGCCAATCTCTTGTTCCACCACCTGCCAAAAGTGCTTTATTGGATTGAACTCTGGTGACTGTGGAGGCCGTTTGGCTACAGTGAACTCATTGTCATGTTCAAGAAACCAGTCTGAGATGATTTGCGCTTTATGACATGGTGCGTTATCCTGCTGGAAGTAGCCATCATAAGATGGAGACACTGTAGTCATAAAGGGATGGACATGGTCAGCAACAATACTCAGGTAGGCTGCGTAAACACGATGCTCAATTGGTACTAATGGACCCAAAGTGTGCCAAGAAAATATTCCCCACACCCCACGTTTCTCCAATCTTCTATTGTCCAGTTTTGGTGAGCCTGTGTGAATTGTAGCCTCAGTTTCCTGTTCTTAGCTGACAGGAGTGGCACCCGGTGTGGTCTTCTGCTGCTGTAGCCCATCCGCCTCAAGGTTGGACGTGTTGTGTGTTCAGAGATGCTCTTCTGCAGATCTCGGTTGTATCGAGTGGTTATTTGAGTTACTGTTGCCTTTCTATTAGCTGGAACCAGTCTGGCCATGCTCCTCTGACCTCTGGCATCAACAACATTGCACCCAAAGAACTGCCGCTCACTGGATATTTTGTCTTTTTCGGACCATTCTCTGTAAACCCTATGGTTGAGTCCCAGTAAATCCCAGTAGATCCGCAGTTTCTGAAATACTCAGATCAGTCCGTCTGGCACCAACAACCATGCCACATATATATGCCTCCCGATAGAAGGGTGAGAGGGGGGTTTGAGCTCGGGTCGATCTCGAGAACTCTCCCGCTTATAAATGGCAAATTATAAGTTGCTATGGAAATATACTGCTGACTTGTTTTTAGTGCCAATTTTGGTTTGGTCAATTCACCTATGTCGCATGCTTTTAGACTGTGGAAGGAAACCGGGGAACCCACATGAGCATGGGGAGAACATGTAAACTCTGCACAGAAACATCAGCTGGCCTTGTAAGCATATGAACCAGTGATGTTCTTGCTGTGGGGCGACAGTGCTAACCACTGGGCCACCATGCCACCCTGTCTGGAAAGGGAGGAGGAGTAGGGGTGGAAGGGGAGATTCTTCAAAACGAAGATGCTGATGTAAGAATTCCTGGTTATTTATGATGAGTTAGGAATTGACTGATTGGGGGATAGTGCATTAGCTGCTGGACCACCCGTGTTTAATCATAAGCACTCGCTCCTCTGGAAATTTGTTTATAAATAAACCACACTTATTGTAAAGTACTTTGTGACTTAATGCCTGTGAAAGGTGCTATATAAATAAATCTTTACTTGTATGATTTTATTTATCCCTATTTTACTCCTGTTTTTGTGGTCTATCAGCATCATTTAATTATGTTATGAATAATTTGTATAATTTTCAGAGTTTAGTAAGTAGGCCACTGGGATATATCAGCTTTCATTGCTCAAGCCAGGATTACCGATATGCCTTCTTCTGTTTCCAAATCTCCCGCACGACTCTGAATCTGAGTTTGCCCTCGATGGCCGGCTTGATTACAGATAACCACTCCTCATCAGCCGTCCCCGCTGTCTTATATTGATGATAGATAAATACTGAGAGACGCTCTTGATGACTTCTATAATAATAAAAAAAATCTAAAAATCCTGCTGGACTGAGCAGAGATGAGGATATTACTCCAGCAATAACAAAAAAAGAAATCACAGCTGCGCGATGGCCCTCCATTTCCAAGCATATAATCACGCACATTCAGAGTTTCGTCTTGCCGAAATTTGCATTGATTGTTCTTCTTGGGAGTAAGAGAAGGGGGGGATTGAGAACTCGTCCCTTACGTTTGATTATCTAAAAAAAAAATCTTTCAGCAGAGGTCAGGGCAACTAATAATTGGATTGGTGATGAGATGTAAATTATGGTAATGAATGTAATTTGCTTGTAATTATACAGAATCAGGCGCTCGTCTGACTCGCCTGACACCCAAGCGTAATCTTGCAAAAAGTGAAGAGAAAGAAAGGAAACTTTAAAGCTTTACGACAGCGCTGGCTGGTGTTGAATGTTAATGAGGGTGGTCTGTGGGATTTATTTTCGGCAGGCGGATGTTTATGAGGGTGTTTGTGGAGATCTGGGGTCCCTGGTGGGCTCAGGGAGGCAGGCACTCATTAGTACTGCGGTGTGCTGGTTTCAGGTGCTCTACCCTGGGGCTCGCCGGCTGACTGGCGGCTGCTCTCTGGTGCTCTTGCTGGATCTGTTTAGCTGAGCTCCAGTAACTCTCCCCAGCAGCACTCATTACCAGCTTGCCTTTCACTCGCCGTATAACATGATATCCCATCATGCACTTGGGCAGACTGCTTTTTCAGTGGTTGTTGCTTGTCTCATGCAACATGCTACATGCTGAAAGAGGACGTTCACACTGTCTGTCATTTATTCAGCATTGTGCAGTTGGTTATGATGATGGGAAGTCCAAAAAAGATGTGTGTGAAGCTCACATTGCTGGAATGAAAATCTATGCGTGTATGTACGCCTGTGTGTGTGCGTGTGTACTGGTTTTTGTGGTTTATGAGGACAGTAATGTGTATAATGGCATGGGTATAACCTCAGTATTAAAACTGAGGTGGTTTATTAGGACATGCCTGGTGTCTTTGTAATTCAAAACCCTTAAAAATCATACTCAATGAGGTATCTTTTCAAAATTTAGTTTTATGTGAAGTTTGGGGTAGGGTAAGGCCATATAAAACGTGTTTTTTATATTATTAAATTCATAACGCCAATGAAGAGTCCTCATAAACCACTAAATACCAATATGTGTGTGTGTATGTGAGTGTGTTTGTGTCCGTGTCTGTGTGTCCGTACATTTTGAGATTTAAAGGTGCATGCTGTACAGAATTTGGGTAAAACATGAAGCACCTCAGCAGTGTGAGTCCAGTAGAGCACTGGTTTCGGGAGTAAATTATAATGCAGTTTCGATGTGCAGATCAATATGTTTTGAGCACAGCATGTGGATTTGTTTTGGTTTGTATAAACATAAAAAGTGAACTTTTAATGTGTCCAATACTCATTTCGTACATACATTTTTCTGTAAATCATTGGTATGGCATCTTTAAATCCTAAGTAGCTCGACTTCAAGGGGTGCATAATTCTGCAGCCGAATTCCTGAAAAACGGTCACAAATATGAGCACGTCACTTGTATCCTACACTCCCTCCATTGCCCTCCCATTCATTTCAGGATTCAATTCAAACATTTTCTGTTTGTGGTTAAGTGCCTACACAATTTGGTGTCTAAATATCTATCAGATCTCCTGCATCCGTTCAATCCTCCAATAAGTTTTAGATCTTGCAATCTGATCCTGATGCAATGATCTTTTTTGGTGGTGGAATGGTTAGCCTGTACAACTCAGAATGGCCACCTCCTTACCTGTTTTTAAATCTCTTCTCAAAACTCACTTGTTCTGTTTTACTTTTAACAAGTATTAATCTGCTAACTTGTCTGCACTTGCTTCATTAAGCAGTTACTGCTATTTGTACTTTCTTCACCTCTTATTGTTTTATTTAACATTTTATGTGCAGTACTTTGGTGCTTTATAAAGTGCCTTATAAATTCAATAAACAAAACTAAACGAATGAGTGAAATCAACCAATGAATGAACAAATTAAATTAATCAAACGAACTAACGAACAAAATCAACCAACCAACCGATGAAGAAAAGAACGAATGAACAAACAAAATCAATCAATCAAATTAAATCAATTAAATCAATTAACCAATCAACGAAAAAACGACTGAACGAAATCAATCAACAAATGAACCAACCAACTAACCAACAACTGAATGAACTAATGAACGAACCAACGAACTCAATCAGTCAACCAACCAACCAATCAACGAACAAACAAACAAAGGAACGAAAGAACAAAATCAACCAACCAACAAAGAAACGAACGAATGATCGAACGATCAAACAAAATCAATCAATCACATCAATCAACCAACAAACAAATGAACAAAGAAACAAACGATCAAACAAAATCAATCAATCAAATCAATCAACCAATGAACAAACGAACGAACAAAACAAACGAAAGAACGAACAAACGAATGAATGAACCAACAAATAAACGAACCAAATAACAAACCAACGAATAAACCAATGAACGAACCACACACTCAATCAACCAACCAACCAATCAACAAACAAACAAATTAACAAATGAACGATTGAAATCAAATCAATCAACGAACCAACAAACCAAACAACCAATGAACGAACGAATGAATAAACGAACAAACCAACGAACAAACCAACGAACAAACTCAATCAGTCAACCAACCAACCAACAAATCAATGAACAAACTAAATCAAATCAATCAACGAACCAACCAACCAACCAATGAACGAACAAACAAACAAACCAATGAACCAAGAAACTAAATCAGTCAACCAAGCAACAAATCAACGAACAAACAAACGAAACTAAAGAACGAACGAACAAACAACCAATCAATCAATACATTTATTTTTTTAATAACTTAATATATTTAGTAGTTTGCCTTATTGCCTTATGTAAAAATGTAGATATATATTTTCAAAAGAAGTAATCATATTAGAATAGTAAATAATAATAATAATAATAATAATAATAATAATAATAAAACATGAGATATAATAAGCATATAATATACAACATTTTCATTATTAATTGTGTTAATCATCACCGCATGGAGCTGGTCTATTTTTTTGCATATATACATATATATAAATATATATATTTTCGTTGTTAATAAGAATAAATAAGAAGATCATATTTACATAATCTTAGAAGATCAAACGATGTATTTGATAGAAAGATGAAAACTGCATGAAAGATTTACACCAATAGGGGAACATTTGCAACGTGCACAATACTGTAAAGCTATACAGAAAGCTACAAACACACACACACACACACAAACACACACTCTCACACACACACATCTCTCTGCAAGAATTTAATTTGTGCTGGCAGGATTGATATGATGCTGGGATTCACACACCAGGCGAGCTGGACTCCAGACCTCCCTCCGCGGCAGCTCTCAAAACACAACAATACATCAAATCAATGGTTCAGACAGACAACAGAAGAGCGGAAAATAGGGTACACACACACTTGTAGATGCGTTGTGTCGTGAACATCACACAGAAATACTGTCTGCCTTAACTCCTCAGACGTCATGTTTGCATACACAAACATACACACCACACCATACTGTTAACAACAGATCCGTGTTCTCTGAAGATTTAATGAATGAATGAACGAACGAACAAACTCAATCAACAAACAAACGAATAAACAAACAAACGAACGAACGGATGAACAATCGAACAAACAAGCGAACAAACAAACAAACAATCTAACTAACAAGCGAACGAACGAAAGAAAGAACAAATGAACAAATAAACAAACAAACAAGCGAACAAGCAAATGAAAAAACAAACAAACGAACAAGCAAATGAACAAACAAACGAACAAACGAATGAATAAACAAACAAACGAACAAACAAACAAATCAACAAACAAACAAACGAACAAACAAATGAACAAACAAACAAACAAACGAATGAATAAACAAACAAACCAACGAACAAACAAATAAACAAACAAACAAACAAGTGAACAAGCAAATGAACAAACAAACAAATGAACAAACAAACGAACAAATAAACAAACAAACAAGTGAACAAGCAAATGAATGAACAAACAAGCAAATGAACAAACAAACAAATGAACAAACAAACAAACAAATAAACAAACAAACAAACGAACAAACAAATGAACAAACAAACGAACAAACGAATGAATAAACAAACAAACCAACGAACAAACAAATAAACAAACAAACAAACAAGTGAACAAGCAAATGAACAAACAAACAAATGAACAAACAAACGAACAAATAAACAAACAAACAAGTGAACAAGCAAATGAACGAACAAACAAGCAAATGAACAAACAAACAAATGAACAAACAAACAAACAAATAAACAAACAAACAAACGAACAAACAAATGAACAAACAAACGAACAAACGAATGAATAAACAAACAAACCAACGAACAAACAAATAAACAAACAAACAAACAAGTGAACAAGCAAATGAACAAACAAACAAATGAACAAACAAATGAACAAATAAACAAACAAACAAGTGAACAAGCAAATGAATGAACAAACAAACAAATGAACAAACAAACGAACAAACGAATGAATAAACAAACAAACGAACGAACAAATAAACAAACAAACAAGGGAACAAGCAAATGAACGAACAAACAAACAAACAAATGAACAAACAAATGAACAAACGAATGAATAAACAAACAAACAAGCGAACAAAAGAACAAACAAGCAAACAAACAAACGAACAAACAAACGAACAAACAAACAAACAAACAAACAAATGAACAAACAAACGAACAATGAACAAACAAACAAACAAATAAACGAAATCAACCAACCAATCAACAAACAAACGAATGAATGAAATCAGATTGATTCTTTACCTCTCAAAATGAGATCTGGCTCATATGTGTTCAAAGGAGAAGTGTGTGTGTGTGTGTGTCTGGACTGTCACAGTTGATCACATCAGTCTGCTCTGTGAATACATGTGTATGTGTTTGTGTGTGTGTGTGTATGTGTGTTTGTGCGTGTGTGTCTGCTCTCTAGCAGCTCTTCCTCTGGTGATTTCAGCTGTCCACTCGCCCCTGCCTGTCTGTCCAGGTCAGTCCCTGTGCGTTCCATGTCAAACACAGCTTTAACAGAGCAGCTCACACCCACACACACACACACACACACACACACACACACACACACACACACACACACACACACACCTCCAGTCCTCAGAGATCACACACAAACAGGTGTATGACAAGCCAAGACTCCAGAAGTTTCCCAACAACTTTTCCTCTGTCTGCTGGTTATAAATGAAGCAGCAGTGCACAGAGATTCACAGCAAACCACCAAACCAAATCACTTCAACATCATAAAGGGACAAATCCCTTTATTAATCAGGGGTCGCCACAGCGGAATGAACTGCCAACTTATCCAGCATATGTTTTACACAGCGGATGACCTTCCAGCTGCAACCCATCACTGGGAAACACCCATACACACTCATTCACACACACACACACACACACACACACACACTCATACACTACGGCCAAGTTAGTTTATCAATTCCAACAGCGCATGTGTTTGGACTGTGGGGGAAACCGGAGCACCTGGAGGAAACCCACGCCAACACGGGGAGAACATGCAAACTCCACACAGAAACGCCAACTGACTCAGGCGGGGCTCGAACGAGCGACCTACTTGCTGTGAGGCAGCAGTGCTAACCACTGAGCCACCATGAAAAGCCAAAAATAATATACAGAATTGGCGGCATGGTGGCTCAGTGTTTAGTACTGTCACCTCACAGCAAGGTCGCAGGTTTGAGTCCCGGCTGTGCCAGTTGGCATTCCTGTGTGAAGTTTGCATGTTCTCCCAGGTGCTCCGGTTTCCTCCAAACACATGCGTTATAGGGGAATTGATGATTGGCCGTAGTGTATGAGTGTGTGTGTGAATGTGAGAGTGTATGTGTGTTTTCCAGTACTGGGTTGCAGCTGGAAGGGCATCCATTGTATAAAATTTATGTTGTAATAGTTGGTGGTTCATTCCACTGTGGCGACCCCTGATAAACAAAGGACTAATCCAAAGAAAAATGAATAAATTAATGAATATCCTGAATATCCTCAATTATTCATTCTTTTCGGCTTAGTCCCTTTATTAATCTGGAGTCACCACAGTGGAATGAACCGCCAACTTATCCTGCATATGTTTTAAGCAGTGGATGCCCTTCCAGTTGCAACCCATCACTGGGAAACATCCATACACACTCATTCACACACATACACTACGAACAATTTAGCCTACCCAATTCACCTGTACCCCATGTCTTTGGACTGTGGGGGAAACCGGAGCACCAGGAGAAAACCATGCAAACTCCACACAGAAAGCTCGGGCTCAAACCAGTGACCTTCTTGCTGTGAGGTGATTGTGCTACCCACTGCGCCACCATGCTGCCCCTTTTACTGAATCATATATTGCCAAAATCAGAATCAATTCAGAAGAATCAGATTCAAGTATGAAAATGTATGTGTTCAAAATAGTTTTCAAGTCAATGGTTACAGGTTTCCAACATTTTTCTAAATATCTTCTTTTGTGTTCAACAGATGAAAGAAACTCATAAACGTTTGAAACAAGTGTGAAAAATGATGGCAGAATTTCATTTTTGGCAGAACTATCCCTTTAACCTCAGTATAGAAATCTGTAACTCACTAAGTGAGACAGTAAAGCACTTAAATTAACCTATGATGACTTTATCCTCACGAGTGCTGTATGTGACTTTATCCACTGTATGTATAATTATTAGCCCTCCTGAATTATTAGCATTCCTGTATATTTTTTTCCTAATTTCTGTTTCAAGAGTTCACACTTAGCTGATGATCAATAAAGCGTTATTGGCATGCTGTGAGCCCTGAGCTCGTATATCCTCGAGCCCGGGGCTCCCTCCCGTTAGAAGGGCGAGAGGGAAGTTCGAGCTCAGGAAGGTCTCGAGAATTCCCCCGCTTATCGCCGTGTGAAAAGTGTAAACTAAAGTTGTCTTAGGCAATAATTTGGTTTAGTCGATTGGCTATGGTGTATGTTTTTGGACGGTGGGAGGAAACCGGGGAACCCGGGGGAAACCCACGCGAACACGGGGTAACATGAAAACTCCGCACAGAAACGCCAACCGGCTCAATGGGAGGTTGAACTGGTGGCGTTCTTGCTGTGAGGCAACAGTGCTATACACTGGGCCGCCGTGTCGCCCTATAGGAAAGGGTGGAAGTAGGGGTGGAAGGAGGGGGGAACTTCGAGACGAAGATAACTGGAGTGAAATCTCTGGTTATTTATAGTGTGTCTGTAATCATCTAATAGGGCAGATTACGGAGCTGATAAGGTGCCAGCCGTGTTGATCATAAGCACGTGATCCTCTCGAAATTAGTTTATAAATAAACCACACTTAAAAGAGAGCAGATTTTTTCAACACATTTCTAAACATAATAGTTTTAATAACTCATCTCTAATAACTGATTTATTTTATCTTTCCCATGATGACAGTAAATAATATTTGACTAGATATTCTTCAAGACACTAGTATTCAGCTTAAAGTGACATTTAAGGTTTAACTAGGTTAATTAGGGTAAAGTTAGGGTAATTAGGCAAGTCATTGTATAACGATGGTTTGTTCTGTAGACAATACAAAACCAATATTGCTTAAGGGGGCTAATAATATTGACCGTAAAATGCTTTTAAAAAACTTAAAAACAGCTTTTATTTTAGCTGAAATAAAACAAATAAGACTTTCTCCAGAAGAAAAAATATTATAGGAAATACTGTGAAAATTTCCAGAATCTGTTCAACATCATTCGGTAAATATTTGGGGAAAAACTCAGGAGGATGAATAATTTAGACTTCAGCTGTACTGTGTGGTAATCAGAGTGTAAAGCTGAACTCACTGGTTCTGAGTGTTATCGGCGTGACCTCGATCTCGCTGCTGGTCTGGTAGGGCTGAAAGGCTGACAGGTTGCTGGAGTTGAGTTCAGTGCTGGTGAAGAGTTCTGGGCTCTGGGTGCCGGTAGAGCTGGCGCTGGTGCCGTCGCCACCATGATGAGGGTCCTGCTCCTCATACACCGCCACCAGCTGAAGGAGGAGAAAACTGGATTAACCACAGCACATACAGTAAAACAACATGCAAATGTAATGGTGGCCGAGAGAGCTTAACGTGCTGCAATTTAAGAAAACACAAGCAAGTACAAAAATCACCAGCAAGAAATTTTTTTTTAATAATAATCATTTTCTTACAACGCAAACAAAATAAGAAAATGTCTGCATTATCTCACAACACATGCAAACAGCACAAAAGACAACGAAAATGTTTCAAGGGGACTCAAAAACGTGACGGACATTTTTCAGAAGTCATAAGATTTCATAACATTAAGTAAAACAAGCTAAAATGATCTGCCAAGTAAACTGTAAGTGAAATAATCTTTTTTCAAACTATATACAATATTATTTTGCATACCCCATTGGCAAATTAAATAGCTTCTTTTTAAATAAAACTAAATTTTGTTGTATGAGATCTGAAAACGAGACTATTTTATACCTGTAAAAAAAGTGCTTCTTGATTTAAGGAAGGCATTTATGTTGTTTTTTTTGTAAAATATAGTCACTATATATATATATATTAGTGGTGGGCCGTTATCGGCGTTAACGCGAGACTCTTATCGGGCAATAAAAAAAAAATCTAATCTATAAAATCGTTAATCTATTCTCTAAGTTGGGTTGGGAGCTGGGTCTGTTCTACGCAAGCTATGATGACTTTCACCTTGATATTTTAGCACAGATGTATACCTGACCGGTGAGCCGTCTGACAAAAAAGTGCCCTTCTGAATCAAATCAGCAGGATGCCCTTCTGGTTCTTTCACTTACTTTGAAGACACTACTGACTACACTCACATGGACATGTGTAATCTAGTTATTTGCCTTAATAGACAATAATATAATGAAGGTGTTTACGTGAAGTGCTTTCATTAAGAGTTTCCTGTAATTTTGGGTGACTTTATCTGCAGTTCGGCAGTTTCACATTCACTCATGAACATTTCATTCATGCCCCCGTGACAAACTGGGGTATTAGACGCAAATAAGGAGGAAGGACAGGTGAGAGTGTTACGGAGTTTAATAACGCATGCCAAATGAAAAGAAAACAACTTCCGCATTTCATGAAGTGTGTCTGTGTGTGTGCGGTGGATCTTGTCGGAAAATATGGCGAAAAGTCCTACATGACGGTAATAGTTTGATTGCGGTGTGTACTTCAATAATGCCACTAATATCTGCATACTCCACACGTCTTAAATTCCATTTCTGTTTAGTTCAGTGATGACTTTAGTCAGATTGAGGTCATCAAAAATCACTGTTTGCAGCTTATGTAGGCCTACAGTTCAACATTCATGTTTAACTGTATAAACAGTGAGTAAACACAAGTACATCTTATTGAACATCATTTATTTTCATCACCAATCATCATAGTAGAACAGTTTCTCAAGCAGTTTGTGATGCATTTTGGAAACAGGAGATGAGCCCCTGGTCTAATGCGTCACCTGGCTTGAGAAACCCGTTCTCAAAGACTTACTTTTAATCATTATTTGGGTAGGACACACATTCTGAATGCCTTCGGCAGAATTCAAATGAGCCATTTGATCTAGATTAATCTAGATTAATTCCAAGATTACAGTGAGATTAATCTAGATTTAAAAAATTAATCTATGCCCACCTATTATTTATTTATTTATTTATTTGTTTGTTTGTTTGTGTTTCTTATTACACCAAACACTGTTTCTGAACATAAGTTGCCATTTGTATTGTGTTACAATGGTAAAACCTGTAATGTGTCTTAAAATGTTTAATTAACATGTTTAAACTGTTTTTTTTTTTTGTCATTTTACTACTGAATTCTTTATATTACAATTCTGATTCCAGTGTTGAGTCTTATTCTAGTTAAACTAATTCTTAACCTGATTTTGAAATGAGTATGGTTCAACAATTTGAATCTTTTATATATATATATATATATATATATATATATATATATATATATATATATATATATATATATATATATATATATATATATATATATATATATATATATAATTTTTTTCCTTTTTTTAAAACAGTTCAGAACAAGACAAACAAAACAACAATAAAAGAAAATAAATAATAATAAAAATAACAAATCTAAATAATAATAATTAAAAAATTTTAAAAAGAAAACATTTTTAAAAGAACATAGAAAAATATACAATACAAGTGTCAAAGGTCACCGAATACAATCTTATTTAAATTCTTATTTATCGTTGATAAAATGTTGCTATATAAAGTTTTGTTTAGGGTTACATATCAAAGATCAACAAGGTTCAAATATATCTATATATACATATAAAGTAGAAGCACCACAATAAGATTAAAACAATACATCTCTTCTCAACCATTTACCCCAGTAAGCAGAAATTTTATAGGTTTGATGTCTCAAGGAAAATAACAGTACTTCCATGTCATACACCTCTTTAACAATATCATACCATTCACCTACAGATGGAGGATCTTCCTTGAGCCATTTCTTTGTAATTGCCTTTTTGCAAGTTATTAGTAGTGTGTTAAGAAGATATGCATAATTTTTTTGGTATTTATGCAGAGTAAATTCCCAAAATTTGAATCGTTTTGAATCTGAAAATGAGTTTGATTGACTCAATTTTTGATTCTGAAAATGAATTTGACTCAATTTTTGATTCTAAATAAGTCTGATTCTCAGTTTGATTCTGAAAATAATATTATAATCACCTCTAATCAGAATCAGAGATCCTCCTGTGGCCATTTGAAATCCCTGTACAGTAATGTCAGCCGTGTTGCCTTTATCTTCTCTCTAAAAAGCAGTGTTTTAGTGATTATCTTCCTCACAGCGGGGACTGATTTGACCTGTGAGGACTCTCAAAACAGTCGAGAGCTGAAGCTGCATTTTACTGGCTGTTCATCCAGCTTCAGAATATTTAGACCTGAGGACGGGCCTCTTAAGACCCTCATAAATACTGTGTGATTTATAAACAAATGGCTTGTTTGATTGAAGAGCTGGCTGAAGTGAGCGAGAGCTTGTTCGTGCGCCATCTCTCCAGCTGAGATGAGTGTGAAAACAATTACCAAACAGACATGCATCTAAACACCAACAACTGTCACTCAAACCCTGCTGGATCAGCGTCAGCGATGCTAAAGAGATTGTACAGCATATCCACATATTAATTATTATTAGGATCATACAATCATTTTTTTCCTCAGCTATTTTAGTCACTTGAATTTTAATCTGTTTTAATGAAGCAGCCTGCTTTTAAGTGCCCCTATTATGCCGTTTCAAAGGTTTCTGATTTATAATCTCATCCAATATTTTTGATGTTGATGAAATTATTTAATTTCCTCATAATACCTATTGCAGAGGCGGCATAGTGGCTCAGTGGTTAGCACTGTTGCCTCACAGCAAGAAGGTCACTGGTTCGAGTCTTGGCTAGGCCAGTTGGTGTTTCTGTGTGGAGTTTGCATGTTCTGCCCGTGTTGGCGTGGGTTTCCTCCGGGTGCTCCGGTCTCCCCCACAGGCCAAACACATGCGCTATAGGGGAAATGATTAACTAAATTAGCTGTAGTGTATGAGTATGTGTGTGAATGAGTGTGAATGAGTACTGGGTTGCAGCTGGAAGGGCATCCGCTACATAAAAACTTATGCTGGAATAGTTGGCGGCTCATTCTGCTGTGGCAACCACTGAAATAGAGACTAAGCTGAAGGAAAATGAAAGAATGAATAATTATTGCAGGATCAAATCTTTTTTTCCTCACAGTGTCTGAAACTGATTGGTTCGAGAATCATGTCATAATCTAATTTCCATCATCATTTTCAATCATGTCAATCACGAGTGGTACGGTACACTATGATTCGGTACGCTTTTATGGCCGTTTCCACTGTCAAAGGGTACCTAAAAGCGAACCGTACCATACCACTTTTTGGTTACCCTTTGCAAACGGTACTTAGCCTGAAAAAAGGGTACCAAAAGGCAGAGCAAGATGTGCAGCTGAACGCTATTGGTTTATAGAGATACGTCACTCGCAGAAGCAGGAGAATGAACACAAAGGATGCGCCATTTTTAAAAACACAGCTGAGACATTCCACCGTAATATTATATACATATAATAACAAGCCATGGTTGACCCGAGCTCAAATGAACCTTGTCGTCATCTTGATGAACAGCCACAAAGCCAAGAAAAACAAAATCTGCTGTGTCCTGTTGTTGTTTTACGAGCCCGTCTAAAAGTGCAAGCGATTTCACTTTCTCCAGAGAGCTCGCCGAGGGTCTATATTTAAAATAAAGAACTTCTTGAGCTCATATTAATGACGTGTGCGTGATCATTGAAGCATTTCTGATATCTGATCCTTTCAGAAAGGGACAAACGCGAGAGTGAAGCATGAAAAACAAAGCAGAAGCCGGAAAAACAGCAGCAAATGATGCTGTGACCGAAAAGATGAACAAACTGCCATGTTTAACTATTATCATCACCTTTTGGACTATTATGAACTCAGAATGACAGAATTACTCTCTAACAGAGGCTACATGTTCTGCTGAAGATTAAAGACACAGATGAGAGGTTTGCTCTGACTGTGGGCTATATTTCAAGTTGTTTTTGAACCCAAATAAGTATGTATGCTGTGTGTAGTTTTTCTGTAATTGATAACATATCGGAGACTGCAAGGGTCTGTATGTGTTCATATACAGGTGAAACCAGAAGTTTTCATACACTGTATAAAAAGGCACATCACCATTTAAAAAAGTCAGATGTTAATGTGACTAAACATTTTTTTCTTTTAGGTCAAATTTGTTTCTGTTCTGCTTAATAGCAGAATAATGAGAGAGAGATTGTTTGAGAAATTGTTATAACTTTTCTTGAAAGTCAAGTTAACATACAATAAGATTATTATGCCTCTGAAAAAGCTCAGATGATGGTGTCAAGGTTTTGGAAGTTTCTGATTGACTAATTGACAACATTTGAGTTAATTGGAGGCTCAACTGTAGAATAGTATTTAAGGAAAACCTCAAACACACTGCTTCCTTGTGTGACAACATGGAAAATCAACAAGCCAGAATCAACAAAAAAGCCAGATTACAATTTGCTCAATTACACTGGGAAAAAGACTAATGTTTGGAGACATGTCCTGTGGTCTGATGGAGCTAAGATTGAACTGTTTGACCATAATGACCAGTGTTACATTTGGAGGACAAAGGGGAAAGCTTACAAGCCTAGGAACACCATCCCAACTGTGAAGTATAGGGGCGGCAGCATCATGTTGTGGGGCTACAGGAGGGACTGGTCCACTTCACAGCATAGATGGCATCATGAAGAGAGAACATTATGTAGAAATACTGAAGCAACATCTCAAGACATCAGCCAGGAAATTAAAACTTGGCCACAAATGGGTTTTCCAAACAGACCATGACCCTAAGCGTACTGCCAAATTAGTTAAAATGTGCTTTAAGGACAACAGAGTGAAGGTTTTGTAGTGGCCATCACAAAGCCCTGATCTCAATCCTATAGAAAATTTGTGGGCAGAGTTGAAAAAGCTTGTGCGAGCAAGACAGCCAACAAATCTGACTCAGTTACACCAATTCTGTCAGGAGGAATGGGCCAAAATTCCTGCAAACTATTGTGAGAAGCTTGTGGAAGGAGACCCAAAACATTTGACCAAAGTTATACAGTTTAAAAGCAAAGCTAAAGAAATACCAAGGAAATGTGTGAAAACTTTTGACTGTCTAGAAACTAATAACAAATTCTCAAAAATGTTTTTTCTCATTATTCGGGAATTTAGCAAATGTAAATCATTTAGGTAATCCTAACGGACCTAAAACAGTAAACGTTTAGTGTGATTTACCATCAGACATTTTTTTTGGTGTATGTAAACTTCTGGTTTCAACTGTATGTTGCATTTATTTATTTATTTTATATAATCGCAGACGTTACAGTACGCAATCAATTCATGTTCATAGAAAGGTTAGTAATGAACATTTATACACAAGTATTTATGTGTATAAAGCATCTGTTTTGTGAGAAGTGCTTCACATATGATATGTGAACGGCCAGTACAGCTTTACTGTGACATTTCATCGAGTGAAAATGACGTCGACTGAAACTTTCTGTCGTACACCACACCCACACTCATTGGTACCCTTTTGGCAGTGAAAGCGCAAGCCTGATAAAGGTGACCCGTACCATACCGTACTGTACCTCTCAGTGGAAACGAACCATAATAGGTCAAATAAGAGAGACATCTAAATTATGCACTGTTGGTGTGCATTCAGGAACAGGGTTGGGAAACACTGCTCTAGTAGATATAAAACAGAAAAGAGTGTGTCACCTGTGGTTTGATAAGCCCTATACAAGGCTCTAGACTGAAATTAAGCAGATTTGTTACAAACTTATTGAAGTTTATGCTGCAAGTAAAGCTGGAGTTACTGACGACTGCTTTCAGGCAGTTCAGAATCCCATTTTTTTTTCTTTAAAGAAACAATAACTTCATTATAAAAACTTCACAGACATTTCACATTCACAAACATGATCCCAAAAACCATAATGTGCCATTTAAAATAAACCTCTGGCTCCAAAAAACCTGGTTGTCCTCCAAAAACTGGCATTTTTTCCGATCATAGCGAGACATAACGAGCGCTGGTCATGGTGATCAGCTGTCTGCACCGTCTTAAGGGCATTTATTTGACATGCTTTAATTGGGCCAAAGAAACAAATGAGAAGTCACTTTGAATTAGCCTGATCATAAACCACATTAAAATCAGAGCATGAGCGAGACAGACTGAAATAATGTAACCAGACTCCTCGGGTCACAGTTCTGTCTGTGAGCAAAGAGTAAATCCCCAAATGTGAAGCCCAGAGCAGCGACGTTTACCAAATCACTGACGCAAACTGCAGCACACACACACACCATGCCTCTGTGTCTCTGCATGTGACTTTCTGCTTTCGTTCATTCATTCCGCTGGATGTGTGAACAGTTAACGTCGGCACAAATCAGGACAAAAGCAGATGAATTAACCTCCCTGCTAACTCCTCTGTGCAATTTTCCCCTTTTTTGCTGCATTATACTGTGCAGCGATGTGTGTGTGTGTGGTTGTGTGCAATTTTCCACCACGCATGTGCTTGCCATTTAATAAAACTATTCTTCTGGGAAGTATCACAGTGTAAGTCATCATTTTGCACTTTCTGTAAGAGTAGAAGTCGAAGCGGAGGAATATTTTATCGCTCGCAGGTCGCTCTTTCATCACTCTGGAGACTTACAGTTTATTCAGTGTTTTTCTGGAGGTTTTTTTTTTTTTTTTTTACCTGAGATGAGCTAAAACTATGGAAGAGATGTTAAAAAAGATGAAAATTAGATTATTGCTCAGATACAGCACAGCGGGAGAGAAGAACCATGAAAACAACATCAGAAAAGTTCTGAAAAAATTGGGATTTTGGATGGATGGATGGATGGAACGATAGAAAAAGTGTGCAAAGAAACAACGGAACAAACGACAGACAGACAGACAGACAGACAGACAGACAGACAGACAGATAGACAGATAGATAGATAGATAGATAGATAGATAGATAGATAGATAGATAGATAGATAGATAGATAGATAGATAGATAGATAGATAGATAGATAGATAATGAATGATGGATGGATGGATGGATGGATGGATGGATGGATGGATGGATGGATGGATGGATGGATGGATGGATGGATGGATGGACTGACAGATGGAGCAATAGAATGAGTGTGCGAAGGAACGAACAACGGAACGAACGAAGGAAAGAAGGAACAAAGGACTGAAGATACGAAGGATGGATGCATGGATGGATGGAAGAAATGAGCGTGCGAACAAAAGAACAAACTATAGATAGATATCTCTAGAGCCTAAATAGATAGAATAATGGATGAATGGATAGAACAAAAGAATGATAGAACGATGGATAGATGGATCCATGGAGGGAGGGAGGGAAGAAATGAAAAAAAATGAAGGAACGAACAAAGGAATGAAGGCACAAAGAAACAAAAAAACAAACCGAGGAATGAACAAAGGAATGAACAAAGGATGGATGAATGGACAGAACTATAGACAGATGGAGAAATAGAATGAGTGTGTGAAGAATTGAAGGAAGGATCGAAGGAAGGAAGGAACAAACAAATAAATGAACAACAGAACAAATGAAGGAACGAACGAATGAGCAAATGAAGGAATGAACAAAGGAACGAATGACAGAACAAACAAATAAACAAACGAATAAACGAACAAAGGAACGAACAAAGAAACGAACGAAGGAACGAATGAAGGAACAAACAAAGGAATGAACGATGGAACGAACGATAGAACGAACAAAGGAACGAACAAAGGAACGATCGAAGGAACAAACAAAGGAACGAACAAAGGAACGAACAAAGGAACGATCGAAGGAACAAACAAAGGAACGAACGAAGGAACAAAAGAAAGAACGAACAAAGGAACAAACAAAGGAACAAACCAGGGAAACGAAGGATCAAACAAAGGAACGAACGAAGGAACGAATGAAGGAACGAACGAAGGAACGAACAAAGGAACTAACGAAGGAACTAACAAAGGAACGAACGAAGGAACGAACAAAGGAACAAACAAAGGAACAAACAAAGGAACAAACAAAGGAACAAACCAGGGAAACGAAGGATCAAACGAAGGAACGAATGAAGGAACGAACGAAGAAACGAACGAAGAAACGAACGAAGGAACGAACGAAGAAACGAAAGAAAGAACGAACAAAGGAACAAACCAGGGAAAAGAAGGAACGAAAAAATGAACGGACAAATGAACGAAGGATTGAAGGAACAAAGGATTGAGGGAATGAAAAACGATTAAAGGAATGAAGGATGAATGGATGGATGGATGGATGGATGGAACAATATCTAGATGGAGCGATAAAATGATGGATTGAATGAGATTGGTAGATGGAATAGATAGAAGATGGATAAGTCAAATGGATGGATGGATGGATGGATGGTTGCAGGGATGAAGGGAAGGAACAATCGAGCAAACGAACAAACAAATTACCGATAGACGGACGGACGGACGAACAAACAAACTACGGACGGACAGACAGACAGACAGACAGACAGACAGACAGACAGACAGACAGAGAGATAGAGAGATAGATAGATAGATTTCACAGATTGAAATGCAGATTTCAAAGCACTTCACAGGACATTTAACAATCTAAACCAGCGCTCATTTTTATTCCTGTCATAAGAATATGCCAGCATTTGTATTGCAGCCATGATTGGCATCTTCTGTCCGTTTAGAGAGCATAAACAAAACCTAAATGAAAAATAAAACAGCCCGAATCTGTCCAGTAAAATAAAGTTTGGTGTGACCTTCAGAAAAACAGCTCCAGTCTGAGGCAGAGAGATTGTGGGTTTCCAGAAGCCTCCGCAAGCCTGTTATCTGAAGTGCACAAACTCTTCAAGGACTGTTTTTTTGTGCTACAGGCCCCCGTTCAGTTCTGCTCTATCACAAATTTGCAATACAATACTTCAATTTTCCTTCCTTAGTTGTTGTTTCTGTATATGGACATAAGAAGATAAGAGCGGACGTGTCCTGCCAGAAACAGAGACGGTTCCTCTGCACTGTTTTGAAATGATAATGATGGTTACAAATAAACTGGTGACAAATACGAATGACGGATCGGTTTCATGTTTGCTGAGAGACGTTTGTGACAAGAAGCTGCACAAATGACAAACACTGAGACTTAAAGAAACGGTGAAGAGTTAAAAATGTGGGACGACAGCCATCACAAACAAATCACAATATGGTTTTCAATTGGATTTAAATTCTAAATCAGATTGTTATGTGCTGTTTTACTCTACTGTTTTATTTTACTATATATATTAGAGGTGTGAACCTACACTGGTCTCACGGTTCGGTTCGGTTACGATTATCATGCCATCGATTCGGTTCAATTCGATATCTCGGTGCATCACGGTGCATTGACGATGCTTCCCTGCTGAAAAAACCAGCATATGCTGGTAAGGTATGTTTTGATGCTGGTATGCTGGTCTTGCTGGTTTCAGTGCTGGTATTGCTGGTTTCAATGCTGGTCTTGCTGGTCTCGATGCTGGTTTGGCTGGTCTCGATGCTGGTCTTGCTGGTTTCAGTGCTGGTATTGCTGGTTTCAATGCTGGTCTTGCTGGTCTCGATGCTGGTTTGGCTGGTCTCGATGCTGGTCTTGCTGGTTTCAGTGCTGGTCTCAATGCTGGTCTTGCTGGCCTGAGTGCTGGTCCTGACCAGCATTGAGACCAGCAGGACCAGCAAGACCAGCATTAAAACCAGTAAGACCAGCAAAACCAGCATTGAAACCAGCAAGAGCAGCATCAAAACATACCTTACCAACATATGCTGTTTCAGGGATTTCCATACACAGTTTTATATTTTCTTCACAGCACAGCAATTCTTGCATTAAAATATATAAATATAGTTATTTACTATTTGTAAAACAATTTTGTCCCTTAATACAAACAGTCGGATATATAAACTGTACCTTTAAACAACACGAGCATTTATAGCAAATAAACAAATATAAATATGCCGCTCGCTTTCTGAGTCCTGTCTACCAAGATCTTTCACCCCTTTGATTGGTCACGTGCTCAGCAGAAACAGATGCACTCATGGGCCACAGTGAGAGAGAAATGGAGTTTACTTTCATTCTCTTAATCGCCGTGAAATAGGGGCTTCTGCTGTAAGTGTCAGTGAAACAGTGTTCAGTAAACACACACGCAGTGAAATTGTGCACAGTTTTTGAGTTTTTAAGTAGTTGGAGCGTTGTTAATACTCGCGCTCGCCTCCCTCACCATAGTAAGCTACGGCGACATAGCGCATATGAGATAAATGACGTCAGTACATAATAACCGGTTATGATTATTACTGAACTGATACCAAATTGTCCGCGTCTGCACCACGGTGCACGGAAGAAACAATTAATAATATATATATATATATATATATATATATATATATATATATATATATATATATATATATATATATATATATATATATATATATATATATATATATACTGAATATGAAAAAGCGTTTGCCCCTAAACCTAATAAATGGTTAGGCCACAGTGAGCTGAAACAACTGCAATCAAGTGTTTTTAATAACTTGCAATGAGTCTGTTACAATGCTGTGGTGGAATTTTGCCCCACTCATCGTTGCAGAATCGTTGTAATTCAGCCACATTGGAGGGTTTTTGAGCAAGAACCACCATTTTTAAGGTCATGCCACAGCATATCAATTGGATTCAGGTCAGAACTTTGACTAGGCCACTCCAAAGTCTCTAATTCAATTTTCTTTCTTAGTTGTTGTTTCTGTATATAGACATGAGACGATAAAAATGGATGTGTCCTGCCAGAAACAGAGACGGTTCCTTTGCACTGTTTTGAAATGGTAATGATGGTTACAAATAAACTGGTGACAAATACGAATGATGATGAATTCACGAAGTCCTAACGCAAATCGATTGTTAACTTCAATTTAATACAAATTTAAGTTGATTGAGCATAAAAAAAAATAAATTTCAACCAAAAATCTCCAGAATTGTGCTAAGCTTATTTTAAATAAGTAGTTTGAACACAAAATCTGTGTGTGTGTGTGTGTGTGTGTGTGTGTGTGCGTGTGTGTGTGTCTGGTTCTTGAATCTGATTGGCTGATAGCCGTGCGATATTCTGCAATATCAGAACTCGTACACCCTCTTCACTATTGTGTATTACTCTGTCCACATAGAGCGACAGCAGATCAATAAACTCACTACAGGTTGACAAATATTGCAGCTGTTGGACAACATTATGTACTTTTGAGGCTTTTTAGGTGAGAATGTAGTTGTTTAGACTGTAACTATGCAGTTTATTTAGAAGAATAGTGCCTATTAAATATTTATAATTTCGGAGATACAGCATGTCAGCATCCACCAGCCTGCAAAAACGGTTGACGTACCACCACAAGATGGCAACAGAGACCGCATAATAAGTCCTTAGAGGAAAAAACTCAGCATAATTTCAAACTACAGCTGATCAAAACATTCTAAAACAGGTAAGTGACATTCTACAGTAAGTCGATCTCTCTCTTTCGTATGTTGTAGTGCTGTATTTATACCAGTAGTGTAGTGTTTGCTTTGGCTTTTTTTGGGGTTAATTACTGTGATCTCCCGATTACAACAGAGAAATACTGGGAAATCTCTGTAGACTGATGGCATTTCATGCTGTTCAGCCTTATAATCTTAAAATGTGAGCAAAATCAGCTGTTTTGTCATCACTTTAGACATTACGCTAGAGAATCATTCAAACACTAGCTCTAAAGTGACGCTGGTGAAGTAGCAGCGGTTTCTGCTGTTCTGACATCAGCTGCAGATGTGAACGAATGGCAGAAGAAAGTAGTTCCTCATACAGAAGGATTTTTATACTCTCTGTGTTTGAGTTTCTTTTTTATACACACGATTAAGCCATCGAACTGTTGTATAAACACAATATCACACTTGTAGCAGTGCCGTATATTGTCATATCGCACTGCAACTCCAGTGATATTGCTCATATTTATATTTATTTATTTTATATATATATATATATATATATATATATATATATATATATATATATATATATATATATATATATATATATATATATATATATATATACATACAAATACACAATAAAAGGTTTTATTCTGTCCAGAAACATTCAGTTTTAACATTGAATATATAATATAGTGTATAAGACTAGTATATTTTTTCACTGTACTTAGTTTTTAGCCATTAGTGTATTTTCCGTTAGGTACTAAGACTTATTCAAGACATGTTTTCCTTTTACATTTAGCAGATCCTTTTGATTAATCGCATCCAAAATAAAAGTTCATATTTATAAAATGTATTTGTGTGTACTGTTTATATATGTTTATGTATATAAATATAAACATGGATATATTGTTTAAATGTTTGTTATTTAATACAAATTATACATACATATAAATGTACATTTTGTATAATTTTTGTATTTAATGTACAATATATGTGTGTATTTATTTATATATCCATAAATATACACAGTACACATGTATATATTATGTAAATACAAATGTTATCTTGCATGCAATTAATTGTGATTAATTATTTGTCAGTACTACAAAGTACACTTCAGCTTTCATTAAAACATCCTCTCTAGAAAGGTATGTATGTATGTATGCATGTATGTATGTACTTTCATTTTAGTTGTCTTTTATTTCTTTAGTTTTAATTTCCAAAATGAATCCTCATTGCGATTAAGTTTACAATGATACTAAATCTTGCTAAGAAGTTTTGAATGATTTATGAAGGAATTATAATGCTTTGTTTTATTATTTCATCTTCATTTACAAGTAGCAGAGTATTTACAGCTACTGTATATTTCTGTTCACTCACATCCAGTCCCGTTGTGTCCCCTGCGGCATTGTCGCAAACTGCTGTTAAACCTAAAAACATTTTGTTAATCCCTTAGTCCCGCGGCGGCACCACACGCAGCGGTAGTGGTCATTTTGAACTGTCACCCACTGTACATCTAAACTTGCAGAATCTCTTCGTAATAATTTAGGTTGAGTTTTATCCATTTTATCACTTGCAAATCACTGACTGAATGTTGCCAAACTCTAAACTTTGTCCTCTGTAAAACACATTCAGTGTCTGACAGCACAGAGTAAGCACGATTCGTCAAACACACAGTACACACATGTAAAAGCGAAGTATAATTTATCTTTTAGTCACACCCAGCTCTGCTTCTCATGCAGGATCAGCCTCTCATTATCAGCGTGAACAGGAAAAACCCAAGGAATGAAGTGAGGTGAATCTTCCCTGTGCCTTTCATGTCTTCCCGCTTTGATCTGCAAGTCTTCGCAGTGGGCGATTACAGCAGGACCCTGATGAGCGGATCTGTTCCATTAACTCTGACAGCATCTCTATTGTCTGATCTTTCCCAGATCGGCCATCACAACTCAACATTCATCACTGATATCGACACATAATGAAGACAGCTAGGCATTAGCATAAGCAGAACAACTGTGTGTGCTTCAAAAGGTTCCTTTTTTCATTCAAGTGCTATCAAACAAGCCAGGTTGACCTTAATGGCTGTGACGGTTAACAAGATAATACTAGAGGCATTGCTGCAGCTATGCTTACAAATATAGGAACGGGCCCTAAAATGACTCGTCTGGCAACCCGAACTGGCAATTTCCTCAAAGCAAAACCTGCTGAGGATTAATGACCAAATTTCAACCCAATTACTGCACTTCACTCTATTTAAGTTGAGTAAACTCAAAAATGTCCTGAAGTTTCTTGCCTTAAAATTTTAGGTTGGGTCAACTTTTTTGTACATAGTCCTGTGTGGAAAAGTGTTTGCCCCTAAACCTAATAAGTGACTGAGCCACCTGAGTTGAGCTGAAACAACTGCAATCAAGAGTTTTTGATAACTTGCAATGAGTCTGTTACAGCACTGTGAAGGAATTTTGTCCACTCACATTTGCAGAATTGTTGTAATTCAGCCATATTGAAGAGTTTTCGAACAAGAACCACCTTTTTAAGGTCATGCCACAATATCTCAATTGGATTCAAGTCAGGACTTTGACTAGGCCATTCCAAAGTCTCCAAACATTTTATTTTCTACACAGGGCTATGTAGTATTGGATTTTGTTTTCCCTTAATGATAAGACACTTTAATTTAAAAACCTGTATGCTGGGTTTAGTTAGTTTACTTTAGTGCTATCTTTGATTAATATTTAAATTAGTTTGATGATCTGAAACTATGCATTAGCATAAGCAGAACAACTGTTTGTCCTTCTAAAGCTTTTTTTTTATTTTACCTTAATGGCTGTGATGGTTGGCAAAATAATACTAGAGGCATTCCTGCAGCTATGCTTATAATTATAGGAACAGGCCCTAAAATGACTCATCTGGCAACCCAAATGGCCAATTTCATTAGAGCAAAACATGCTGAGGATAAATAAAGTTTCATTCCTCATAAAATTCTCACCTCTAATGTAGACAGATAGACATTAGCATACACAGAACAACCATATGTGCTTTAAAAGCTTTTTTTTTTTGTCATTCAAGTGATATCAAACAAGCCAGGTAGACCTTAATGGGTGACGGTTAACAAGATAATACTACAGGCAATCCTGCAGCTATGCTTACAATTATAGGAACAGGCCCTTAAATGACTCGTCTGGCAACCCGAACGGCCAATTTCCTCCAAGCAAAACCTGCTGAGGATTAATAAAGTTTTATTCCTCACCTCTAAACTTCATTTCAGAGGGAGCATGACAAATATTTTATGACTTGAGCATGAAAGTGGACTGGTGAAGCCTGTGGCGGTGGTATCGCACAAAAACCAGGCTCAAAGTAAGTCACCTCCACTTGATTAGCCGCTTCGGCTCAATAGACTGGCTCACGGCGAAACGTCCAATTGGCCGGATAAACGAGCAAAGTTTCATCAGTTGTCAGGGTTTCTTTCTCTCTTTTTTGGGGGGGGTACTTTGTAAGTGAATCCACACAGAGCTCAAGGCGGTGGGATTAATGCCAGGGAATCATTTGTGTGAAACCTCTGCTAAACTCCTAAGGGCTATGAAATAAGAGTCTGAGGGCACACAGGAAAAAAAGTCTGTGAACTCATCAAATGTTACGGAAAAATCTGAAGCAAGCACAATAAAGTAAACAAACAACAAACAGAGCAGGAAAGCATCAAAACTACATATCAGACAGCTTCAGGATAACCCCAGATCCAAGCTTCAGCCTCTGAAAACTCCATTTTAAAAAGTCAAGAAATTAATAGAAGTTTATTTGTGAAGTAATCCAACTTAATTAAATGATCATACAATTATTCAGATAACTTTTTTAGAAGATGAAGAAGAAGAAGGGTAAGCATTTCTGTCATCTGATTTCTTCTATTTTGCATGTTTGTCATACTTTAAAGGGCCACGAAACCCCCTGTCTCAGCAGGGTGTTTTCACAAAGTTGGGTGTGTCCAGCTCTTGGAGTGTGGGAGTGTCGGGGGAGGGAAAGAGGGTAGGATTTGCATAGAAGGGAGTTTCCATTTGGGCACGGGCTAAGTTTCACAGGCAAAACAAACACAGAGAGGCTGATTTGATACCGCATGGCGAATAAGAGAAAAAAATCCTCCGCATTTCTCTGTAACTTATGTACTCGGTAGGTAGCGTCAGAAAGCCGTGTGTGTATAGACTATCCTGTCACAAAATGCAGCGAAAATCCTGCACGACGGGAATAGTTTGTGTTTACATGTTTACACTCGGAGAGCAGCATTTAAACAAAGGCCACTGCACTGCAAACACTTACCAAATCTGTAGACAGACAATCAAACTGGAGCTGTGTCTTTTTATTAAAAGTAGACGAGCGACAAATCCGGATTTCACCATTTGCAGATGAAAAAAAGCTCTCGGGTAAAAATGTTCCTTACAAACGCGTTTCTGTCGCGTTTCGCGTGCACTGTAATCCACACGTGAGTCCAGCTGCTCTCTCATAAAGGGAAAATGAAAACAAAACCTTCGTTGCAACACACTAATAACACCTACGAATTTTGTCTTGAAATTCTTGTACTTTCACTTGTTTTGGCAACACAACGTGGCGTCTCTCTGCCGTCTGAACAGTGTAAACTGGTAAACAGTCTACGGAGCTATCATGCATATTAATGAAGTTTCACGTCATACACAATAGAGCGCGCTGACTGGTTTGAAGCACGTCTTTCTCATGAATTAATGCCGCACACTCAGAGACGTCACTATGTCCTCGAAAAGACAGACAGCCACTCTCCACTCTGGATTTACACCTAAGTATCTCATGATCGTGACGTAGCTTCAAAAATGCGTTTCAAACCGGAAGAACGAATTTGCTCAAAATAACGCAAAAACAACCAATTTTCACTTTTTAGTGCAATATATGTGTCCTAATAGTGTTTATAGCAGCGTGGGACACAGATATGACTGTCAACAGCTCAAAAAATCTGTTTTGGTGTTTCGTGACCCTTTAATGTTTCAGATCATCAAATAAATTTAAATATTCAGTTTTGAAATAAAGTTTTTTTTTATTAAGGGGAAAAAACTATATAATCCTATGTGAAAAAAGTGCCCCTAAACCTAATAACTGGTTGGGTCTCCATCAGCAATCAAACTTTTTTCATAACTTGCAATGAGTCTGTTACAGCGCTGTGAAGGAATTTTGTCCACTCACACATTTGCAGAATTGTTGTAATTCAGCCACATTGGAAGGTTTTTGAGCAAGAACCGCCTTTTTAAGGTCACGCCACATCATTTCAATTGGATTCAGGTCAGGACTTTGACTAGGTCACTCCAAACTCCAAAGTCTCCAAACACTTTTTCACACAGGGCTATGTAGTGTTGGATTTTGTTTTCCCTTAATAATAAAAACTGTAATAATGTAATAAACCTAATAATAACAAACAAAAACTGTATGATGTGTTAACTTGCGCTATCTTAGATTATAATTAATGACATATCTTAGATATGTAAATAGGCGACACAGTGGCGCAGTAGGTAGTGCTGTCGCCTCACAGCAAGAAGGTCGCTGGTTCGAGCCTCGGCTGGGTCAGTTGGCGTTTCTGTGTGGAGTTTGCATGTTCTCCCTATGTTCGCGTGGGTTTTCTCCGGATGCTCCGGTTTCCCCCACAGTCCAAAGACATGCGGTACAGGTAAATTGGGTAGGCTAAATTGTCCGTAGTGTATGAGGGTGTGAATGAGTGTGTATGGATGTTTCCCAGAGATGGGTTGCAGCTGGAAGGGCATCCGCTGCGTAAAACATGTGCTGGATAAGTTGGTGGTTCATTCCGCTGTGGCGACCCCAGATTAATAAAGGGACTAAGCTGAAAAGAAAATGTATGAATGAGATATGTAAATGAGTTTGATGATCTGAAACATGAAAGTGTGACAAACATGCGAAAAAAAAATCTGAAATAAGTAAAGAGTAATGTTTTTTTTTTACTTTGAGATTCAATGGTTACAGGTTTTTAGCTTTCTTTAAATAATTTTTTGTGTTCAGCAGAATAAATGAACCCCACAAAGGATTGAAAACACTTGAGGGTGAGAAAATAGTAAATACATTGTGTGAACTATCCCTTTAAATGTATACCAAAAGAAGAGTTTAGGAAACTAAATCTAAAAATATAGTATGATATAATATATTTTTCTTGAGTAACAGGCTTGCAAACTTAAAGACAAATAACACTTTTAAAAAAATGTTTTAAAAAAGTATATACATATTTTTTTTTTAATTTCTGAACCATTACCTTTGGCATATACTGCAAACAGATTGCTAAGGTTGACATTTTACTAATAAACCTTCATATTTCTGTGGGAAAATAACATCTTCAATAAAATATGTTTATAGACCATTTTGAGGTATGTAAACAATAACAATGGTCCTATTGTATTTCCTGTATTACATTTTTAATTTAAATAGCTTCTGAGAATCCAAAATGATCCACATATTGATAAATAATGTTATTATTGCTGTAATTATGCTCAGATATGATTGAATTGCCTCTTGTTAAGGTTATGAAATAATTTAACAACAAGCAGGAAGTGTTCATGGGCCACTGACATCCCCACGCTGAAATGGTCTATATATACATTTATAAAAATACACTTTTACTGCCATCCTGTCCAAAACTCAAAGTTTTGATTTTGTAAAAAAAATGTTCAAAGACAAACATGAATAATGATGAAACATAAACTATTAAATGTTATGAATGTATATTTTTTAGCATAATCCACTATAAGCATAGCAATGCATATAAAGATAGATTTTCATCATAATTTATGATTGTCTTTTAAAAAATATATGAAAGACTTGAATCCATATCTCTTATATTTTGTTTTAGTACACTGTTAAGAAAAAAAAGTTGACTCAACTTAAAATTAAGGCAACTTGATGCAGAGATTTTTAATTGACACAACTTAAATCGAGTCAAGTGCAGTACTTTCAATTAAATTTATGTTTATTTCTATAGCGCTTTTACAATGTAGATTGTGTCAAAGCAGCTTAACATAGACGTTCTAGTAGACTGAAACTAAGGCTGCATCCAACACCGCATACTTCCATACTATACAGTACGCTAAAATCAGTATGCGAGCCGAATAGTATGTCCGAATTCATAGAATTCGAAAATCAGTATGCGAGAAGTACCCGGATGACTTACAACTTCCGGCGAGATTCTGAAGTGCGCATCCCATGCACGCTGCGCTATCCCATGATGCTCCGCGAGAGAATTCATGAATGGGAGTGAATCGACGCAACTGACGCAGGTAGGTCACGTGACCATGACAAAATGGCGGATGTAGTACGTCCGAATTCCATTTATACTTCTTACATTCATACTGTATAGAACGTACTTTTCTAACGGCCGAGTAGTACGTTTAAATTCCAATGCAGTACCTACTGAGTAGTAGGCGGTTTCGGACGCAGCCTAAGTCAGTCAGTCAGTTTTCAGAGTTGAAGTTCAGTTTAGCTCATGTTGAGTGTGGTTTAAATTTACTCTGCATTTGATTCAACAATTAAGGCAGATTTACCTGGATTGAAAGTTGAATCAACTAAATAAATCTGTGCAGCAAATTGCCTTACAGTTTTAAGTTGAGTGAACTTAACTTTTTTTTTTAACTATGTAATTTTTGCTTTAGTACTGTAATGCCATCTGCATCTATTCCAAAGCAACACGCAAGTTTATATTTGACCAAATGAGCTTTCAAAGTCTCCAAAAAACAAAAAGCATAAAGCACTGAGTGTGTCCGAATGACGCCAGCTCATGAACAACATTTGGTTGCAAACAACAAACCACATCTGCTCGCAAAACAATCGTCCGCATTCACGCCAACATCCGAAACTCAGTCATATTTCAACATGGCCAAGCGCTCTGGACTTGCCAGGATTTCAAGGGTGGTTAATTTAATGGGCTTCTAATCGAAAACGGTCAATGGGAATTGCAGTTCAGTCCTAATGAAGGGTCATGAAAGAACATATGCTGTGTGCCATTCAGCCAAAAGCATTATGTTAGTTGCTCACAGCAAATTGCAACAGGTTTCATTTCTATTATGCGAAAGTCTCTAAAACCACTCTGCCGTTTGTGTTCGTTTCCATTTACTCTGCATTTGCTTCAACAATTATAGCTAAAGCTGGACATTAAGGAGACAACACAAAACATTTTTGGTAAAGGATGTGAGGATGAATAAAAACGGGCTAAATAAACTGAACAACTAAAGCATCTAACTGTTACTACTTACAAAATTGACTTGCCTGATATTTCTGTTTATTTCAATTCACAGTTAAATGCCAGTAGGATGGTTAAATGCACATCTGACAGCACAAATGTGTGCATTTATATTGCAATCATTCTTATTATTATCATTAATTACAAATAATTTAATGGCATCTTAAATCCTGCTTATTATACGAAAGCTTAAAATCTGGCTCATATATTGTTGTACTGTTTTGAAACTTCAATCAACGATCATAAAATAACTTTTGGCAGTTATTGACAATAATTTTAACATTGTGACATTGTGACAAAAACATAGTGATATTAATTATTCATATACTGTAAAAGATAAATTAAAATAAAATAAAATAAATTATTGACTACTATTTTACCACCTTCTCAGATACTGCATCTTTCTGTTCCTCTACTGTCTCAAACGCTGAGCATTTGTCATCATTTAGCTGCAAGGGCATCTATAAAAGACTGATATTTCATTTACTTTCCTCCTCTGAAAGGTTACACACCAATCCATGCCCTGCCTATTCATCCTAGCCCCGGATTCTCCGCCTCCTCCTATAAATCAACCATCCATCAAACCAGATGGCCAAAACAACAGACTTTTATCTTGCTTATTCCAGAATAACTAATGGTTACGCAACACTCTTAAGTCAGCAAAAGTGGAAACTTTCAGGTCACCCAGAAGCCATTTTTCAGCCTGAGCCACTTCAGACATTCTGTACTATAAATGTCCATCAAAAGTTATAGTTAATGGTTTGTTAATACCAAGAACTGCAAAATAAAAAAATAAAGTGTGACCTAAATGTCAATGAATTAATGCATCAATGAATCAATCAATCGTGAAAGTTGTGACATGGCCAAGTATGGTGACCCATACCTAATTTGTGCTATGCATTTAACCCATCCAAATGTACAAACACAGCAGTGACACACACATACAACCAGTGACACACACATTGGCCAACCAACCAATCAACCAACCACCCACCAACCAACCAGCCACCAATCAAGCAACCACCCACCAACCAACCAGCCACCAATCAACCAACCATCCACCAACCGACCAGCCAGCAACTAACCAACCAATCAATCCAATCAATCAATTAATTGATAAACCAGCCAACCAACCAACCAACAAATCTAAGCAACCAACCAACCAACCAACAAATCTAAGCAACCAACCAACCAACCAACCAACTAATCCAAGCAACCAATCAGCCACTAATTAACCAACCAACCAACCAACCAACCAACCAACCAACCAACCAACCAATTAATCAACCAACCAACTAACCAACCAATCCAAGCAAGCAAGCAAACAAGCAAGCAACCAACCAATCAACTACCCAACCAACAAACCAGCCAATCAACCAACAAACCAACCAATCCAACCAAGCAAACAAGCAACCAACCAACCAACCAACCAGCTACCCAACCAAGCAAGCAACCAACCAACAAATCAACCAACAAACCAACCAATCCAAGCAAACAAACAAACAACCAACCAACCAACCATCCAATCAACCAACCAACTATCCAATCAACCATCCAACCATCCAACCATCCAATCAACTACCCAACCAAGCAACCAACAAACCAATTAATCCAAGCAAGCAAGCAAACAACCAACCAACCAAAAAACCAATTAATTAACCAACCAACCAACCAGCCACCAACCAACCAATCCAAGCAAGAAAGCAAACAAGCAACCAACCAAGCAATCAACTACCAACCAAGAAACCAACCAACCAACAAACCAACCAATCCAAGCAATCAAGCAAACAACCAACCAACCAACCAGCGGCCAATCAACCAACCAAATATCAAATCAACCATCCAACCAACCAACCAACCATCCAATCAACCAACCAACCATACAGCCAACCATCCAATCAATCAAACACCCATCCAATCAAATACCCAACCAAGCAACCAACAAACCAATCAACCAGCCACCAACCAATCAACCAACCAACCATCCAATCAACTACCCAACCAAGCAAACAACAAACCAACCAATCAACCAGCCACCAATCAATCAACCAACCAACCAACCAACCAACCATCCAATCAACTACCCAACCAAGCAAACAACAAACCAACCAACCAACCAACAAACCCACCAACCATTCCAAGCAACCAACCAATCAATCAATACAAGAGATTGTCTTGGAATAATCGTAAGTTACGTAAAGCACACAAGTCTTGAAAAGTGGGAAGTTTAAGGTCACCCTGAAGTCTTTTTTTGTCTTTCCGTCACGCTTTACTGAACATTTCTCATCACACTTCAGCCTCTGAATATTTCATGGCTTTATCTCTCCATTATTTGCGTCGGTCGGCTCTTCTTCTCTGAGTGCTTAGCCCTGTTCAGCTCCTCATTAACAGCATCGAATATTCAGACAATACGTCCAAACTCGCGCTCCAGATCTTCTTGTGTCTCACCTTAATGCATCTTTCAGAAGAGCTGCCGAAAGGGAACCAAATAACACAAGCAAGACCATAAAGCCTGAGAGATCGAAATTAGACTACATTTATGACAAAACTATAGCATGCGGGTCAGTTATATATATACAGCTGAAGTCAGAATTATTAGCCCTCCTGTTAAATTTTAATTCTTTTATATTTTTTTCCCAAGTTCTGTTTGACAGAGATTTTTTCAACACGTTTCTAATCATAATAGTTTTAATAAAACATTTCTAATAACTGATTTCTTTTCTCTTTGCCATGATGACAGCACATAATATTTGACTAGATATTCTTCAAGATACTAGTATTCAGCTTAAAGTGACATTTAAAGGCTTAACTAGGTTAATTAGGGGAAAGTTAGGGTAATTAGGCAAGTCATTTTATAACAGTGAATATTGAGAAATATTTGAAAAAAATTTGCAAGAAACATCTTATGGATCATTGGATGTTTTGGGTCTTTCAACATCATACACTCTCATCCAGGCGATGCAATTCCTGACTTCCCATCCCAGTAGCACTCCATAGATCAGCCCTCTTTATCCAAAGCCACCTTGTGGCCCTCTCTGCGGCTTCGCTTGTGGATTGAATGGCCCTTTTCTTTGCCACCCCATACGACTGAGGACTTTGCAAAGTAAACGCCCTGTAAAGCCTGTGCCCATAGAAAGTTCTCCAGCCTCTCTCCCTGCACTTCTCCACCAGTTCCTGGCACTTGGCATGTTTCTTTTCATTGGCTTCCTCAATACGCACTTCCCAAGGCACACTGTAGATTTATATCGAAGATTATATTAAGCCGCACCATATTGGTGTTTCGTAACATCTAGTTTTCATGAGGTGAGTTGTTAGCCCAGTGCTCAACCCCCAACCTGGAGAACCAGGACATACACACATACACTACAGACAATTTAGCACCCGGAGGAAACCCACACCAACATGGGGAGAAAATGCAAACTCTACACAGAAATGCAATCCGACCCAATCGGGGCTCGAACCAGTGACCTTCTTGCTGTGAGGCCACAGTGCTTCCCATATATACAGTTAAAGTCAGCATTATTAGACCCCCTTTGCATTTTTTTTTCTTTTTTAAATATTTCCCAAATTATGTTCAACAGAGCAAGGAAATTTTCACAGTATGTCTGATAATATTTTTTCTTCTGAAGAAAGTCTTATTTTTTATTTCGGCCAGAATAAAAGCAGTTTTTATTTTTTTTGAAAGACATTTTAAGGTCAATATTATTAGCCCCTTTAACCTATATTTTTTTCGATAGTCTACAGAACAAACCATCATTATACAATAACTTGCCTAATTACCCTAACCTGCATAGTTAACCTTATTAACCTAGTTAAGCCTTTAAATGTCACTTTAAGCTGTATAGAAGTGTCTTGAAAAATATCTAGTGTAGTATTATTTACTGTCATCATGACAAAGATAAAATAAATCAGTTATTAGAGATGAGTTATTAAAACTATTATGTTTAGAAATGTGTTGAGAAAATTTTCTCTCCAGTAAACAGAAATTGGGGAAAAAAATAAACAGGGGGGCTAATAATTCAGGGGGGCGAATAATTCTGACTTCAACTATATACATATTTCATATACAACTTTATATATATATATATATATATATATATATATATATATATATATATATATATATATATATATATATATATATATAATTTATAAATGAACAAATTTAGCATGATCACTTATTAATTTCAGTTATTTTATATAAACCTATCTGTTATGCTGAATGTCAATGGAACATTATTTCACCCATATTTTAATTGTAAATATCCCCAAAATACATGCATGCTCTATAAAAACCTCTCTTTTGAGTTGACCTCCATTGAGCGAGACACAGATTTAGTGAGACAGGTACTTTCTGCACCTGAAAGTGATGATGAAAAGCAAACTAGCGTGAGTGGGCTGAGGAGGCGGTGTGAAAATACACGGCGCAAGCAAAGTTTAAACAGATTAGAGACTCATCCTTTCAAATCCACTTGGCCGAGATTTCCAGCGTGGCCTTTGAAGTTTCTCTTGAGTCGGGGGAAATGAATTCATTCTCCTCTTCTTTTTTTACGCCCGTGTTGCTGTACCTCCACACTGCTGCTGACTGCATGTAAAAATTCCAATAAGCTCTTCTGCGTTAATGAAATAAACCCTGGGCCTTCTGTAGCACGCTTTTTTATTCAGCCCAAAGGGAAGCACAGCGAGTTTCAGCATTATAGACCTTCAGCTGCGACAGGAGGATTGGAGAGAGTCTGGTCAACAACAAAAACTATTACAGAGGAACGGAGAGCTCATAAAGTGAGCTGAATCACACTTACTGTAGAGCGGAAATCACAACACTGACTGTAAATTCAAAAAGAGGAAAGATCAGGATGCTAAAAGAAGGAATGGGGTCATGAATATTACTTTTGTTTGTGTGTTAAGCAAAGTTTAGATATGAAAATAATGTCATATATGGCCATGGGTCTTTTATCATAAGATCCAGAGAACCCTAGTAGCTTAAGTGAGAATTGTGTACAAAATATACAAAATAAAATAAGATAAATATTAAATAGGGCGACACGGTAGCTCAGTCGCCTCACAGCAAAAGGTCACTGGTTCGAGTCCCGGCTGGGCCAGTTGGCATTTCTGTGTGGAGTTTGCATGTTCTCCCCGTGTTGGCGTGGGTTTCCTCCGGGTGCTCCAGTTTCCCCCACAGTCCAAACACATGCACTATAGGGGAATTGAATAAACAAAATTGGCCGTAGTGTATGAGTGTGTGTGTAAATGAGTGTGTATGGATGTTTCCCAGTACTGGGTTGCGACTGGAAGGGCATCCGCTGTGTAAATTATATGTTAGAATAGTTGGCAGTTCATTCCTCTGTGGCGACCTGTGATAAATAAGGGACTAAGCCGAAGGAAAATGAAGAAATGATGGAATGAAAGTAAATAAACAGATAAAAGTTGATTAAAATAAGTACCCAAATTGGGAAATAAACAAATAAATATGTATGTGTGTGTATTTATTTATTTATTTAAATATAACTGTGTCTCACAATGTTTTTTTTTTTATTATTGGCTTAAATAATAATAACAATAATAATAATGGGGTGACGGGGTGGCGCAGTGGGTATCACTCTTACCTCACAGCAAGAAGGTCGCTGGTTCGAGCCTCAGCTGGGTCAGTTGGCATTTGTGTGTGGAGTTTGCATGTTCTCCCCATGTTGGTGAGTGTTTCGTCCGGGTGCTCCGGTTTCCCCCACTGGGCCAGTTGGTGTTTCCCCCACAGTCCAAACACATGCGCTAGAGGTGAATTGGGTAAGCTAAATTGTCCATAGTGTATGTGTGTGAATAAGATTGTATGGGTGTTTCCCAGTGATGGGTTGCAGCTGGAAGAGCATCCTCTGCGTAAAACATATGCTGGATAAGTTGGTGGTTCATTCTGCTGTGGCAACCCCTGATTAATAAAGGGACTAAGCCGATAAGAAAATGAATGAATGAATAATATTAATAATAATAATAATAAATACTAAATAAATATTATATAAAATGTCTAAAAGTACATTGTATCATGATGTACATTAGACATTAACTAAAATGTAATTTACTTTACAGCACTAATCATTTGATGACCTAAACAGACATTAGTATGTCACTAAATATTTATTAATTGTCATTTTTAATCTTTATATTTTGTCACTTTCCTTCAAATTGCCTAGCAGTTTTAATCAATTTCTTACGTTTTTATTCATACGAATTTATACAATGACTTATTATTTAAATTGTTTGTTATACATAATTCAGTCATAAGTCCAGGTCGGAACGAGTGCTGTTCAAAGGAAGAAGATTTTTTCAACACATTTCTAATCATAATAGTTTTAATAACTCATCTCTAATAACTGATTTATTTTGTCTTTGTCATGATGACAGCACATAATATTAGACTAGATATTCTTCAGAATACTAGTAATTAGCTTAAAGTGACATTTAAAGGCTTAACTAGGTTAATTAGGGTAAAGTTCAGGTAATTAGGCAAGTCATTGTATAACAGTGGTTTGTTCTGAGGCAGCACGGTGGTGCAGTGGGTAGCACAATCGCCTCACGGCAAGAAGGTTGCTGGTTCGAGCCCCGACTAGGTCAGTTGGCATTTCTGTGTGGAGTTTGCATGTTCTCCCCGTGTTGGCGTGGGTTTTCTCCGGGTGCTCCGGTTTCCCCACAAGTCCAAAAACATGCGCTATAGGGGAATTGGATAAGCTAATATTGTCTGTAGTGTAGGCAGTGTGTGAATGAGTGTGTATGGATGTTTCCCCGGTGATGGCTTGCAGCTGGAAGGGCATCCGCTGCGTAAAACATATGCTGGATAAGTTGGCGGTTCATTCCGCTGTAAAAGGGACTAATAAATTAATAAAGGGACAAAGCCGAAAAGAAAATGAATGAATGAATGAACTGTTTGTTCTGTAGACAACTGAAAATAAATATTGCTTAAGGGGGCTAATAATTTTGACCTTAAAATGGTTTTATAAAAATTAAAAACTGCTTTTATTCTAGCCGAAAAAAAACAAATAAGACTTTCTCCAGAAGAAAAAATATTATAGGAAATACTGTGTAAAAATTCCTTGCTCTGTTGTTAAACATAATTTGAGAAATATTTGAAAAAACAGAAATACAAAATTCACAGGAGGGCGAATAATTCAGTCAACTGTATACATGTACACTACAATAAGAGGTCAACATAACCTTGAACACAAATGACCTGATAAACAAATCTGAACAACACAGAAACCCTCCAAACTCGACTTTAACCTGATTTTCCAAGAGTGTGTGAAAGAAAGCGATCGATTCCAGCACGACGACACGAAAGATATGATCTGAGGGAAAGTTTTTAATAACACGCTGCTCTGTTTACATCAAATGAATTGCCGGCACGCGCTCCTGTGCCAACACACACTCCGGCTTAGTCAACTGAACTCTTGTTTATGATACTCTATCGATTCACTCAGCGTCCTGATTTATCTGGCTGTCTAAATATAGTTTCCAAAAGCACTTTCAGGTGTCATTGGTGCCAAACGCCTTTAGGAAATGAAATAAATCAAGCTGCTTTGCCTACAGCGGCTCGTCAGCAGGCTGTTTCTTCTCTCTTTCTCCACTTTATTCACATTCACGCCCACCTCTCGCTTTCCAACACGCCGCACTCTATTGTGTGTATTAGTATTCAAACGGCCACATTAGAAGAACTAATATAAAAAAGTGCTCGTCAGAAGATGTGCCCTTCATCGGATATGCAGAGAATCTGAGAAGAAAGTAATTAAAATCAGCATCTGGGGAACGAGGAGCAGCTCAGGGAGAGAGAAGAGATGGAGGAGAAGCTCTTCAAACGCTCAGTTACAGACACTTTTTCTTTTTTATTCGGCGGAGAACAAACGTCCTTGACACTACGGTGTGGATCAGTCAGCCTCATGTTGAAGGCTGACCGATGCTTATGGAGAAACTGAAACACACCAGCAGTGGGACGCTCTCTGAACACACACATCTCCAACTGGACACACATTCATTCATTTTCCTTCGGCTTAGTCGCTTTATTCATCAGGGGTCACCACAGCGGAAGGAACCGCCAACTTATCCAGCATACGTTTTACACAGTGGATGCCTTTCCAGCTGCAACCCAGTACTGGGAAACATCCATACACACTTATTCACACACACACACTCATACAGTACGGCCAATTTAGTTCAATTCCCCTATAGCGCATGTGTTTGGACTGTGGGGGAAACCGGAGCACCCGGAGGAAACCCACGCCAACACAGGGAGAACATGCAAACTCGGCATAAGCGAGATGTAACCAAGAGAATACAGTCATTTTTCAAAATAACAGGTCCTTCAGACTCAGATAATAAATAAAAACTGAAATAATGAATGATTTCATGTGTGAGGCCCAGTACCAACCGATCCACAGACTGGTACTGGTCCGGGGCTTGGAGACCACTGGTTTAATACACTGAAAAAATGATTGATTGGATTTACTAAACGTACATGCACACTTAAAAACTGCATTTTTGGGAATGAAAACATTTTTGAACATGCTGTCCAAAGTGGATAAATTTGCAAAAGAAGTTTTAGTGTTGCCGTGTGGACTGTGAAACGGAGGCTTCTCGAATCGAGTCTGGTTCTCGAATCTGATTGGCTGATAGCCGTGTGATATTCTGCAATAACAGCACTCGTACAGCCTCTTCACCCTTGTGTATTACTCCTCCCACAAGCAAAAGAATTAGCTCACTATAGACTGATTTCACGCAGCCGCCATTATTAACAGCGAAATCGAGGCTGCGGTGGGAAGAAACCCGGAAGTATAGACTGAGTCACACAGGAATGTTGTGTACCTGGCTGAATATCTTATCAGCGAAGAGAAAGTAACACACATTTATGATTTCAGCGCTTTCCGAGTGACCCTAAGGTCTGTTCTGAATGAATAGTGAAAATAAAAAAGGATATTTGACCTCATTTTCAGCTAAGTTAAGGGAAATGGCACTACTTAGCTAACGTTTTCTTTCCCAAACACACATTTTAGATGCCATTCATCAAACTCAAGTTAATGAACTGAGTCTTTATCTATATTAGACTTGTCACGATACAAAATTTCCGTAATGAAATATAAAAAAAACGCCAATTTCTCGTTAACATTTAAGACACTGTTCATGGAGTTCTTAAACAGCGCTGATTGGCCATTGTGTTCACGAGCTCAACAGAAATCACTTTGACTGGCTGTGAAGGTCATCAATTCACCTCACCACTGTTTACTGAGTGCAAACACAGACGAGCGATCCGCTGATGAATCGACTGATCTTCACGGCTTTAAAACGCTCCAATATCCGTCTATGTGTGTTTTCAATCTGTGAAGAGCAGGAAGCTGATAACCTTCACAGTCATTCTGTTGAGCACTGGTGAACACTACGGCAAATCAGCTGTGTTTATGAGCGCGCTCAGCGGCGCGTCAATGTTAGCGGGAAATTGACGTTTTTAAAACTTCAGTACCGGGACAACACTGTTAAAGACAACACGAAGATGTGCTACAGAGGACTGCAGTGTTTTATCACTCACCGGGTTACATAGGCTGAAGCAGGGAAGCGTCCCCACGGTGTTTACCTGCTGCCCTGGACTGAAGTCTAGGAGGACACTTAAGTGTATTACTCTTAAAGAGATTGTGATGTTGTTTGACGCCTAATATGCTTTTAATTGTTTAAATGAAACTGAACGGAATAATATTAAAGTGATGTTTACACCATTTCTGCATTTTGAAGTCACAGCAACAGCTGGAGGTTTATAGCACACAGCATATTGTTGCAATGTTTACAGTGCTGATCCTATACTTCCGGCTTTCTTCCCACCGCAGCCTCGCTTTCGTGTTCTAAAATGGCGGCCGCGTGAAATAAGCGTATAGTTTGACAAATATTGCAGCTTTTGGACAACACACTTTTGAGGATTTTTAGGCAAAAAATGTAGTTGTTAAGAATGCAACTGTGCAGTTTATTCATAAGAAGAGTGCCTATTTTAAATATTTATTATTTCGGAGATTCAGCACAGTGGTGGTTATCAACAGAGCAAAGAATTTGATGGTTGACACACCTCCATACGATGGCTACAGAGACCACATAATAAGTCCTTAGGGGAGAAAAACTCAGCGTACTGTCAAACTACAACTGATCAAATCATTATAAATCAGGTAAGTGACACTCTAAGTCGATCTCTCTCTCTTGAATATGTTGTAGTGCTGTATTTATACCATAGTAATCTGCTAGTGTTTGCTTTGGCTTTTTCAGGGTTAATTGTTGTGATATCCTGATTGAAACGGAGAAATACTGTGAAATCTCTGTAGACTGATGGCATTTCATGCTGTTCAGCCTTATAATCTTAAAATGTGAGCAAAATCAGCTGTTTTGTCATCACTTTAGACATTATGCTAGAGAATCATTCAAATACAAGCTGTAACGTGACGTTGGTGAATGAACAACGGTTTCTGCTGTTCTGACGTTCAGCTGCAGATGTGAATGAATGGTGGAAGAAAGTAGTTCCTCATACAAAAGGGTTTTTGAGACTCTCCATGTTTGATTTTATTTTTTATATACACGTTTATGCCATCAAAATGTTGTATAAATGCAATATCACACTAGTAGCAGTGCAATGTGGCTGTATATTGTCACTGGTGGGACACTAAGACACTCGGCCTGTGGCTTTGAGCCAACGTACGTATATTTATATATATATATATATATATATATATATATATATATATATATATATATATATATATATATATATATATATATATACACACACACACAATACAAGTGTATTTATACATGTATCAATATAGTAATCCCTATGAAGTTACCTTATATGTAGCGGTATAAGGTGTAACCGCTTTCCATCAAACAAAACAGTTCATCCTCAGCATCGCCATCAGCCATTATCACGTCTTCCAGAGACTCTTATATTTAACCTTGAGTGAATGAATAGACTCTTCCAGCGTCTCTCAGGACTCAAACACTTCATCACACTCAGGCAAACAGCCAGACACACCGTACAACCTCTCAATGCAGAAAACCCAGCCAGAGCTTGAGGTCAGTTTAGCCTTTCATTCACTAACACGAACAACTAAAAGCAAAAGAGACACGCACAGATGCAGAAGTGACCCTTCTTCTTCTTCAATGGCTTTCATCCAGGCTGAAGAAAAGGGTGAATATCCATCCAAATGGGTCATTTAGCAATCACCCAATGCAAGGAAACCACAAAAAGCGCTTGGTTTTAAGACAATGTCATACCTGGAGAGTGGAAACAGAAAGACATGCAGGAAAATAGAAGATACAAGACTGTCTGTCTGCGGGTCTGACCTCTATTACCGAGAACTGAATTCTGGGAGACGAGAGAGAATGACCATAATCATCCAAAACTCCAAGTGCTACGGGACATTTCATGAGCGCCTCTCCACTGTAATAGAGAGCTGGAGGAGAAACTCGAGAACAAATGAACCCGCGGCCGAGGAAAAGGTCAGAGAGAGTGAAAGAGAAAAAACTAATCGAACAGGATTAGGTTTATATGGCCGACCGAGGGAATGTAATAATTGCCAGAGCTACTTCTCTGTGATTTTAATCCTGTCTGAATCAGCCATGTCGGTAATTACTCCTTACTTATTATAGATGGCACATCCATGTGCTGGGGAAGATTATTAAACGTCCTGAAAATAAGGTAAAAATTGGTGCTGTGCAAATTGACTACTGGTTAAGAGGCTGGTAATCTGACGTGTGACACCGTTTCTCCAGTTCTCCAAGTCCCTCAGGTGCACGTTGGTCAGTGAATTGTTGCTTGTTTAATGGATAGTTTACCCACAGAGTGCAACTTTTCTTAGTATATTCTCACCCTCAAGTGGTTTCAAACCTTTGACTTTCTTTCTAATGCTGAACATTAAAGGAGAAGTTTTAAAGCACTGACTTCCATTCACTCAAAAAAAAAAAAAGAAAAGCTTTACTGATACCGTGTCCTAACAACACGCAAAATGACAAGAATCCAGCAACAAGCAATTTGTCTGTCTGCCCCAAAAATCACACGGCATGACAGAAATATTTAAACTAACTGGTAAAGGCTTTTAATCTAATGAATACACATTAAACCTCTTTAACATTATTAATAGGCTAGTGCAGGGCTATTCAATTGGCGGCCCGCGGGCCAAACCCGGCCCCCGAGGCAATTTGTTCTGGCCCTCCAAATAGTGTGACCAAGACATCAAGAATAAATTTAGTTCAGCCAAAAAACGGCCGCTATAGTTATGAAGTGACGTGCGTCTGTTCAATACAGCATGAGCTGCGCAGAGCGGGAGTCACCTGACAGTGGTGAGAGCAGCCGAATACATTTGAATATGTTTGTAGAAAAGGTCTTTTGTACAATGCACTGATATCGTTATTAGGGATGCAACGATTAGCCGATTTCACTATTAACTGCGCTTTAATTCGTCATGGTTAATTAATCGTAAAGGCTTCTCTAAGCCGCATTTCTGCATTTCTGTTCTGCCACATGAAACGAAACTGCTGAACAAAGTTACGCCAAGTTGCCAACTGTGCGCTAGTTTAAAGTTCCGAGCTTGTCCACCGAAGCTAATACGCACGCACACTGTAATAACTATAGCCGCGGGCCGTTCCCATATCACGTCTTTCCCGCGCCCAAGTTTGTTATGTTGTAAGAATATATGCCAATATGCGGGTGCAAGCGGAGCAATGCGCTCGCGGCTGTCTGGGCGCACGCAGTAGAAAACATCTCATGCTGTAGTGGTGAGAGTTGTGCTTAGCTTTCAGTGCAATGTAAACAAAAGACATGTTAGACGAACTATTATTAAAATGATTATGTATGTATGAACACAGATGATAACAACAGTTAGTCTAAATATTGGCGCTGACCTTCATAACATTTATTATTAGATTATTTTCTCCCGTTCCTCTCTATAAACACACACATAATTAAATTGTGTAGCCCTATAAGCACAGAAAAACCTTCAGCATAAGAACTATTACTAATGAAAATGCCTTTTAAAGGTTTTTTAATATTAGTTAGGGATGTCCAGATCTAAATCTAGCTAATATAAAGCTTAAATTTACATTAGACGTGATAACTGTGAAACACTGATTATTCTTCACACTATATAATCGTACAACCAAAATCTATAATTGTTGCATCCATAATTGTTATGCAGTTCAGAACATAACATATGAACGTATCTGAGTGTAGAAGAAGCCTGCTTCAGCAATACACTGATTTTGTTGTGCTGTAAAATACAACATTTGAATGTTTGTTAAAAAAACTTATTGTACAATGCAGTGATGTTATATAGTTTCAAAATACAATAAATTAACATTTTAATGTAGACAATTACAATGTGGGTGTCTAAACGAGCAAAATACATCATTGGCTCTTAAATGCAGTTGTGTTATCATTTATATTGCAAGTCATGTCTCTCCGGCCCTTCGTTTGGGATGCTTTTCATGAACTGGCCCCCGTGACAAACTAATTGAATAGCCCTGGGCTAGTGAATGACTGACGTTGCTGGTTTTCTGACTTTCATTTTTAAAGCGTCTGCTGGATATTTCATTTTCAAGATCTGAGGTGAATCTGCTGCTGCTTTCTGGCAAAAAATGTCATAAAAAATAGTGTTTAAACTCACATTGGGAGCATTTACCACTGAATAAAGCACATAATCAGTACCTGAGGTGATCTTTGTCATAGTTTATGCTGTTGTTCTGCTGCAATATCACAGAAATAGAATTGGTTTCTAAAATAGAAATTTGCATGTCGCCATCACAGATGATTAGGACAAAAACTCATTTTAACATGTAAAATATATCTTTTATCGCATCACAGTGCTGCGTAGTGTTAGAGTTTTTGTCTTGTTTCTTGTCCAAATATCTAAAAATTCTTAAATGAAGAAGCTTTTTCTAGACGAGTAATAAATATTGTCTTGTTTAAGAAATAATATGTCAAAATGAAGTCTTTCCTTAAAAAAGCTGAATATTCTGCCAATGGGGAAAGCAAAATAAACTTGTTTCAATACAAATATAATATTATTTTGCTGGTTATGAATGTCAAAGAATGTCATACAAGTAAAAACAGATCATCTCTTTAATATTGTGAAGTATCTGTGAATGTAATGGATTACTGAAAAAAAATGTAGGGTGGGAAATGGTTCAACAATTCATTGTTTTTTAAAGCTCGTCTTCACCTGTAAAAATAGGGCTACTAAATGTTTGGACAGAACATTTGTCACCAGACAAATTTAACATATATATATTAGTGGTGGGCCATTATCGGCGTTAACATGCTGCGTTAACGCGAGACTCTTATCGCGCGATAAAAACAATATCGCTGTTAATCTATTCTCAAATTTGGGTTGGGAGCTGGGTCTATTCTACGCAACCTATGATGACTTTCACCTTGATATATTAGCGCGGATGTATACCTGACCGGTGAACCGTCTGGGAAAGAAGTGCCCTTCTGAATCAAATCAGCAGGATGCCTGACTCTAACTGCAGTTGAGCAGTTTCACTTTAACTCATGAACATTTCATTCATGCCATCGTGTCAAACTGGGGTATTAGACGCAAATAAGGAGTAAGGAGTGGTGAGAGTGTTATGGAATTTAATAACGCATGGCAAATGGAAACAAAAAACTGTGTGTGTGTGTGTGTGTGTGTGTGTGTGTGTGTGTGTGTGCAGTCCTTTACTGACAGCCGTGTGTGGATCTTGTCAGAAAATATGTCGAAAGGTCCTAAAGACCGCGGTGTTTCCTTCAATAATGCCACTAATATCTGCATACTCCACGTCTTAATTCCATTTCTGTTTAGTTCAGTTTTGACTTTAGTCGGATTAAGGTCATCAAAAATCGCTGTTTGGAGCTTATGCAGGCCTACAGTTCTACATTCATGGTTAACTGAATAAACAGTGAGTAAACACAAGTACATCTTATTGAACATCATTTATTTTCATCACCAATTATCATAGTAGAACAGTTTCTTAAGCAGTTTGTGAAACCGCGTTTTGATACAAGTTCATTTTGGAAACAGGAGATGAGCCCCTGGTCTAATGCGTCACCTGGCTTGAGAAACCCGTTCTCAAAGTCTTTATTTGGGTAGCACACATATTCTGAATGCCTTCGACAGAATTCAAATGAGCCATTTTAATCTAGATTAAAAAAATGTATCTATGCCCACCTAAAATATATATACAGTTGAAGTCAGAAATATTAGTGTGTGTGTGTGTGTGTGTGTGTGTGTGTGTGTGTGTGTGTGTGTGTGTGTGTGTGTGTGTGTGTGTGTGTGTGTGTGTGTGTGTGTGTGTGTGCATGAATGAAACATTTACAAAAAAAGATCAATAACATGCATTTAAAAAATAGATGAGATACATTTTTCATTTCATGCCAACTTAAAAGACATGAATCATTCTGCTCTCATCTGAGTCAATCTGAGTGCTTTATTGAAAGATGACGCAGGTTATAAAACCTTGTGCCTTGAACTTAATAGCTCACTAAAGAGAAAAATAAAATAATTTCTACTTTCTTCACTACTCATTTGTCATTCATTCATTTTCTTTTCGGTTTAGCCACTTTATTCATCAGGGGTCGCCACAGCGGAATGAACCACCAACTTATCCAGCATATGTTTTATACAGTGGATGCCCTTCCAGCTGCAACCCAACATTGGGAAACACCTATACACTCTTGCATTCACACACATACACTACAGTCAATTTAGCTTACCCAATTCCCCTATAGCGCATGTGTTTGGACTGTGGGGAAACCGGAGCACCCGGAGGAAACCCGCGCCAACACGGGGAGAACATGCAAACTCCACACAGAAATGCCAACTGACCCAGCTGGGACTCAAACCAGCGACATTCTTGCTGTGAGGCGATCGTGCTACCCACTGCACCACCACCACGCCCACTGTATTTGTCATTCATGTGAAATAAAAACATATTCTTAGCTGGGCCAGTTGTCATTTCTGTGTGGAGTTTGCATGTTCTCCCCGTGTTGGTGTGGGTTTCCTCTGGGTGCTCCGGTTTCCCCCACAGTCCAAACACGTGGTATAGGTGAACTGAATAAACTAAACTGGTCATAGTGTATGTGTGTGAATGTGAGAGCGTATGGGTGTTTCACAGTACTGAGAAGGGCATCCACTGTGTATAACATATGCTGGAATAGTTGACGGTTCATTCCACTGTGGCAACCTCTGATAAATAAAATGACTAAGCCGAAGGAAAATGAATGAATGAATGAATGAAAGATTTAAATCATTTCTCAGTCATTAGAAGCACATACATAATACTATAAACACTCTTAAGTGTGGTTTATTTATAAAGTAATTTCGAGAGGATCACGTGCTTATGATTGAACACAGCTGGTACCGCATTAACTCCGCATACTGCACCAATCAGATGAACCCTGGCACACTATAAATTACCAGAGCCTTTTGCTCCAGTCATCTTCGTCATGAAGAATCCCCCCTTCCACCCCTACTCCTCCTCTTCTCCGATAAGACGGCACGGCAGCCCAGTGGGTAGCACTGTTGCCTCACAGCAAAAACGCCGCTGGTCCGGCCCTCTCCGAACCAGTCGGCGTTTCTGTGCGGAGTTTGCATGTCCTCCCCGTGTTCGTGTGGGTTTTCCACTGGTTCTCCAGTTTCCTCCCACCGTTCAAACACAGGCACCATAGGTAAATTGACTAATCAAAATAGCATTCTAAGGCAACTCTTAGTCAGATATATCCCAGCAGTTCACAGTAGGAGAGTTCACGAGACCCACCTGAGCTCAAACTCTCCTCTCGCCCTCCAAACGGGAGGGAGCCCCGGGCTCAATGATATTCTGAGCTCAGCGCTCTCTCCCGGGACAGCATGCCAAACACGCTTTATTAACAATCATCAGCTAAGTGTGAACTCATGAAAGAAAATTGATGAAAGTGAAAGAGTGATTGATTTAACCAAACATTGTAACATTTCTCATACTCAAAAAACAATTCATTCATTCATTCATTTTCTTTTCGGCTTAGTTCTTTTAGTAATCCGGGGTTGCCACAGTGGAATGAACCGCCAACTTATCCAGCACGTTTTTACGCAGCGGATGCCCTTCCAGCCGCAACCCATCTCTAGGAAACATCCACACACACTCATACACTACAGACAGTTTAGCCTACCCAATTCACCTGTACCACATGTCTTTGGTCTGTGGGGGAAACCGGAGCACCCGGAGGACACCCACGTGAACGCAGGGAGAACATGCAAACTCCACACAGAAACGCCAACTGACCCAGCCGAGGCTCAAACCAGCGACCTTCTTGCTGTGAGGCGACAGCACTACCAACTGCGCCACTGCGTCTCCCTCAAAAAAGCAATTCTTAAATAATAATCCTAAAAAAGCGAAGTTTCCATCCAATAGATGTGTATTAGACTCATGCACAAAACTTGAATATCATACAAAACATTTGCAAATGTAGCAGCGTTTCCATCCAGTGAGTCAAAGAGAACAAAATCATCACTTCCTGATAAACTGCAGCAAATATCAGACAGAAAAATGCAGATTTGTGCGGTAGGAAAAGCCACTATGGGCCTTTTTCTTTGTTAATAAATGAGTTGAAGACGAAGACGAAATGCAATGAATGCACTGTGGTGGCTTTTGGAGGGGTGAAACGCTCTTTGGGAGAGTGGACAGATGCTCAAGACATATTATTACCTCAAGACTAGAGGTAATAATATTATAATAATAATACTGAAGCACTGTGATGACGGACTGACGGCTGAGGGGTTTGAGAAATGAGCAAAACAACATTTCAGATATTTTACAATGTGCTGGAAACACTGAAAAGTCCATTAATGCATCCCATCACACGCATTTGTATCATCACATGATCTGTTCAAACTAAATCACATGACATTTTTTGATGCACATCCTGGAATTTATTCAGCAAATGTGTTTCATTGTAGTTTATGTGCATTTTTGCTTATGGAATAAAAAGTTCATCCTACCTATTTTCAAAATATGTGCATCTTGGCATTCACATTAAGCATTTTTTATGCAATATTCCAACATGTACATAAAAAAACTGGTGCATGGAAACACACACACACACACACACACACACAAACAGCTGTTTATCTACAAAGCAAACTGCACCATTATAACACCACAGACATAGAGAGGGAATAAAATCATTGCGATGCCCTATTCAAACACATCTAAAGCCAGAAGAAGAAGGTTAAAGTCTTCAGCGTGGCCTTCCTCTCCTCAGTTGTGGCAGATTGAGAGATCCTGGCTGATATGTTTACCTGCACTATTCTCCCTTGTGGCCTTTGAGCCACACACACACACACATGCACACACAGGTCTGCTTGTCTGTGTCGAGGCCTCGAGGGAAAGCCCTGTCATTACCCGACATCTGCAGCCACAAACTCCACTGGGAGAGAAGATATGAGGACGAGAAAGAGCAAGAGAGAGCGCTTTCCACAGGCCACACATCCATCCCTCACATTATACTCAGAAAAGCTTCTGCCAGCCTGTCTTGCACACAATCCAACCCATAATATGGTTTCTTTATCAATCGGCTTTCTAAAGCAGCACCCTTAGTTCATTAGAAGCTCCCTGATATATCATAATTGATATTGTATTTAATGCAATTGTTCAACACTGAAACCATTACAATGATCAATGTTCAGCTGCTTATTAATGCAAATATCTAATCAGCCAATCACAGGCAGTTTGTCTTTGTAGACGTGGTCTACAAAGATCTGCTGAAGGTCAAACTGAGCCTCAGATTGGGGAGGAAAGGTGATCTAACAGACTATGAATGTGGCATGGTTGCCAGATTGGCTGGTCAGAGTATTTCAGAAACTGCTGATCTACTGGGATTCTGACACACAACCATCTCCAAGGTTTACAGAGAACGGTCTGAAGAAGAGAAAATGCCCAATGAGCAACAGTCATGTTGGCAAATGGTACGACCTGAAAAAACAACAACAGTCCTTTGGTTTATGACCCATCTTGTGATGCTACTTCCAGAAGGATAACACTAACACTATGTGCCCTGTCATATACCTCATGTGTGACAAATGTTTTCCAGATCACATTTTAAAGCGGTCAGTTTTTCCGCTTACAAATTCTGTCTTGTAAATAACAAATGTACCATGGCGTGATGCAATTGAATCAACATGAATTAAAGCACATCTTTATGTCCGAGCATTGATATAAATCAGCAATGACTTAGCACTGAGATTGGCACAACAGGGGCCAAAGCGATTTAAATGGGGGGCAGTGCCCCTGTGGCCCCACCCCTGCCCCAACATAATAAAAGGGTAGTAAATATGCCCAAAGTTCATTGTTGAATTTTTGTAAGTATTTTCTCCAAATTTGTGTCAAAATATTATTTGTCACCAAAAATCATCCCATTTGCTGAAACACAGAGAAAGTTATGGCCAAATTAAGACCCCAGAGTGGTTGAAAACATCCTGAACAGCACACAAGGGTTAATAATGTTTTTTTTTTCCATCAGTGTATATGCTATGAAGACTTCTGTTTATCCAATATACTGTACTGTATATGTGGGACAAGAACTAACAATCCCATATTATCAGTATTTATTTAATTTCCAGCCTTTTATTAGAGAAAGTCAGGTTGATTCACCACTCTCGCTCCGCTCAGCCTCATAAACCGTGTACAATCACAGTTACCACTGCATGCCGTTTCTTAGCCAAAGCAAACACTGAAGCAGCTCAAGAAAAAGCAGCTTTGTGTTACAGGGGCCACACAGGGACAAAATAAAAAAAACTTTCACAAACAAGTGAGAAACAGTGAGATGATACAAGCAACATGGTGCAAAAACAGACAGCTCTGACTGCAAAAACAGTAGAGCTGCTGAGAAGTGTGGAGAATGGAGCAGTTCGGCTTTAAAGGAGAGATAAACAAGTAGAAGAGTTCTCTGTTTTTCATGGTTAGGCAGTGACACAGCAAAAAGCATGGTGCTTTTGGCTTGTGCACATTTTTACAGGCTAAAGGGATGAATTTAGGGCTGGATGATTAATCAAAATGAAATTGAAAATGCAATTGCTTATTGTCATGCACATCTTATAAGGGAAGCACAGTTGTGTGTTTAGTAGTAATTCTTTCTTTGTGCTCTCATGCAGAAATGTCAAACGACAACCGGATTTCACCAAGTAGGACATGTTCCTGGATTAACATCTATGAACAACATTCCAATCAGCCAATCAGAATTAAGGGCTACGTTTACAGTTTATGTTAGGTTTAGGCTTACGGTTAGGTTTAAGCACTTCTACATGATTGTTATCTAACTATTTTATCCCCTCTGATTTTGGAAATAATTTACAGTTATGGTTGGGTGTAACGGTAGGGAACGGCTATGGATTACATTCTCCAACAAAAGTGATGTTCCAGGACCAACACAGATGGTAATCCAGGATCGCATCATACATGGTAAACTCATGACGTGCCTTGTAGAAACCCTGGAAATCCGCATAGCATTGAATTATAAACAGAAGCTTTAACCGCTGTCATTGATTCAGCGTGACTAATAACAACAGGACTAATGTCAACAACATCAACATGACTGCAGAATCTTTTCACAGAAGGATTTATTATTTCAGACACTTGACTAGAGTTATGCGTTTGGAGTCAAAAAACATGTTATTAAATGTGTTATTGTACTACAACATTTACTACACTCAGCCCATAGATATATACACTAGATATCGCATAGGGACCCTGAGCATGCGTCAATAGCGCCGCCACATTGGTACAGTGCTCCCAGCACAAACGTCATTCAACCGCACTAGTCAAGACAGTGTGCCAATGTGAAGATGCTGGACTTTAGCGCTGTGTTTGCGTTGTAGGAACGAGCAAACAAAGAAAACAAAGCACAAAGGCAGAACACTTCATAGGTAAGATTTAGTTTTTTATGTTTTTGTATGTTATGAACTTTTGTGCTTAAAAAGTAGTTATTGATGATAATACAGTCTCTTACTGCATTCACCATAAGGCAAAGTAGCACCAACTCGCACTTAATTCTAGACTTATGCTAGTTTTGTTGAATAAAATAAGCAAACTATGTTATGAAATATGACAAGAAGATGCTGCCGTGCTAAAAACTTGTATTATTGTCGGCTAAGTGAACGAGTCATTCATAACGGAGATTCATTCACAAACGAATCGCTCCCTCCGTCAGAATGAGAAGTGAAAGCAGGAGAGGGGGTGTGTTTCAGGACATGGATTAGATCAAATTAAACAGGGAAGGAGGGTAATGCATTTCCATGCACACAAACACTTGCTTTTGTCAGGAATGCTCGTGCGGTCACTTATCCATCAAGGTAGAAAAGTGATGTCAAATTATAATATTTCGTAATTTAAAAAAATATTTGCATACTGACCACCGGGGAAAACTCCAGATCATAGATATATGTGTATATGTGTATTTCTCTGGCTTTGGATGGCCACAGTCCTCCAGCTTGGTCCTGCATTGATTTCAAAGGAGCGCTACCCTGTACTAAAATGGCGGCTCTATTGACGCATTCCTTCTAATAGACAACAGTAGGGTAGGCGACATCTAATGTATATATCTATGCACTCAGCCAAAGATCAGTGAGAAGCAACGAAAAAAAAGGTCTTAATCTCATTGTCATATGATTAAATTAGTTTCGATTTTAAGTGAGACTTTAAGTAGATTGTACTAGTTACAAACAACCTTACTCAATTAAAGGTGATCTGCCAAAATGCTAATCGGTTAGCATATTAGCTTTGGACGGCAGGGGAGGGACTGTGTTTCAAAGCCACGCCTCCTGAAATTGCAAACACTCGCACCGCAACACGACAGCAGATAACCCCAGTGTTGCCAACTTAGCAATTTTGCTGCTAGATTTAGCAACTTTTCACACTACCCTAGCAACCTTTTTTAAAAAGCAACTAATTTTAGCTATTTTTAGCATTCATTTGGCTGCTTTTATCAATTGTAAAAAGTGACTCAAAAGAGCAGTGGCTGCAGGCTTCACTCAGCAGAGTAAACTGCTAGCTCAGATTGTTTTTCATAACTGTTAATTTACTGATATTTGTTAACCAACAACTGCACGGCAAAAGACCCCTCCATTTAGCTCTTGAAGTTTGCTGATGACACCACTGTTATCAGCCTCATCCAGAACGGCGATGAGTCTGCATACAGACAGGAGGTGGAGCGGCTGGCTTTATGGTGCAGATACAACAACCTGGAGCTAAACACGCTCAAAACAGTGGAGATGATAGTGGACTTTAGGAGAAACCCCCCTGCACTGTGGCTGCAGTAGAGTCATTCAGGTTCCTGGGCACCAGAGCAAAAAAAAATTTCACAGTATTTCCAATATCTTATTTTTATCTGGAGAAAGTCTTATTTGATTTATTTTGTCTAGAATAAAAGCAGTCCTTAATTTTTTTTTAAGCATTTTAAGGTCAATAATATTAGCCCCGTTAAGCGATATTTGATTGTCTACAGAACAAACCACTGTTATATAATGACTTGTCTAATTACCCTAATTAACCTAGTTAAGCCTTTAGATGTCATCTAAACTGAATTCTAGTATCTTAAAAAGTATCTAGTAAAATATTATTTACTGCCATCATTTATAAGAAATGAGTTATTAAAACTATTAAGATTAGAAATGTGGGGAAAAAATAAAAAGGGGGCAAATAATTAAATAATTCTGACTTGGACTGTAAGTGTGACTTAAAGGTGTAGTAGGTGATCTGCCTACTTGCTAACGGGTTAGCATAATATCTTTGAAACACAGTGCCACCCCTGCAGTCCAAAGCCACGTCTCCTGAAACACGAGCATGCGAACCTTAAAGATGACAGTAGACAACCCACTAGATCATGTCATTCGCCAGTTAGAAAACTTTACGGTACTTTATAATACTGAATGAAAAACTGTATTATATCTAGCACATTTTCAGTTGTGTAGCAGCAGAACTTGTCATTATGGTCTCACTCTCTCATGAGCTTTGTCCTAAAGCCACTACTGTTTACACAGTGGTTGGCCGGTGGGTGCAGGAATTACACTTATTACTAAGCCATACTTGCATGCTATTTCAGACTGAATATTCAGAGTAGCGGTGAACAATATAGAGAGCACGTCACAGGCTGTTATTGTTCAAAAATCAACTAATGTGAATATAAAAGCAACTTCAGCTCAGTAAAGCAGGCGGAATAGCGCTAATTACTGATGTTTTGTTGTTAAACTAAATAAAAATCTACATTATCGATGCTGTAAAAGGACCTTATGAAACTGAAAATAATCACATCGATCGTTCACCAGAAGATTTCAGTGGCTGAACAACACTTCTGTGTATATAACCTATTCATAACAACACAATCTACATCAGCTTTCTGTGACTGAAATAGTTTTAAAACAGAACATTACCTGTCTAACAGAAATACTTCAGCCATGGTGTCGTACTTCCTCCAGCATGCAAAACTCACTCCAATATTGATTCAGCAATTTAAACAAGTTCTGATTCAGCATTAGATTTTACCGCTGTGATTGTCTCGTCTTGGCTGCACATGAACGCACAGCGCGCATGCACACATGGCAGTTGTTCAAATCTACATTTGTTGACAGACAGTTTGGGCTACTTATCAGAATTATGGGAATTATCAGCCTGAAAATATTTAATTGGATGAACATTTTTTAGTCTTATGCCTCACCCAGAATATAAAAATACATACAAATACATTTAGATCATTTACTTTAATCATTACTATTGGAATGTGAAGAGACTTTCAACCGGCACAACAAAACATGTTTCTGAAGACAATCACCTACTGCACCTTTAAGTCTGAATATGTTTTGGTGGCCACATTCCAGCCATCAAAAACATGCACCAGTTGCCTTCTGTAGAAATGTAAGCAGCCTTCCTGTTATGACTCTGGCTCTTGATGTGTTTGGCAGCTCAGCAGTGGGTCTGTGGCCCTGCGGTGATTATGAACACGACTGTCAGGGCCTTTCGCCTGCCGCATGTGTCATAACAGGCCTCATAACAGTGACACAGCACTGGATCACCACCTCTGACACACTGCAAACGCACTGCAAACTCTCTGTCAGGCTGTCTGTCTGTCTGCGCTCGGCCCGTCTGTCTGAGCAGGGCTTTAGTCTGAGGTTTCATGAAGTGACGTGACACTTCGGCTGCCTGGTCTTACAACATTCGGAGAAGAGATTCTGTGTGCTTGGAGAACTGACAGCAAAGTAAGACAAAGAAAGAATAAAATAAAATCAAATCAAATCAAATCTAAATTAATTAATTAAAATAAATTAATCAAATAGAAGATTCTGTGTGCTTGGAGAACTGACAGCAAAGTAAGAAAAAGAAAAAAAGAAAAGAAAAGAAAAGAAAAAATATACAAAATAAAACTAAATAAATTAAGTTAAATTAAATTAAATTTGAATTAATTAAAATCAATTAATCAAAAAATAGATTCTGTGCATTTGTAGAATTGACAGCAAAGTAAGATTCTGGCATGTAAAAAAATGAAATGAAATGAAATGAAATGAAATGAAATGAAATGAAATGAAATGAAATGAAATTAAATTAAATTAAATTAAATTTAGTCTTATGCCTCATCCAGAATATAAACATGAGGTTTCTGTGAGGACAACATGCTAATCTGTGGTTGGATTCCTGACATGACTAACCGTAAATCATCTTCCACTGCCAATAAGCGTGAGCCATAGTCTACTTGCTTTTGATGTACATACATACAGAAAATGCTGCTTCGCAAAGCCAAGTTCGCAGAGCCCTGACAGTGTGGTTGAGTCGAACATTGAGTATGTTTACATGGGCAACAATACTTTAATATGATTTTAACACGATTAAAACAATACTCTGATTAAGAGTCTACAATGTAAACAACGATTTTTGATTATCCGAACTAAACAGAAATGGAATGAAGACATGTGGAGTATGCAGATATTAGTGGCATTATTGAAGTAAACACCACAATTAAACTACTACCGTCATGTAGGACTTTTCGCCATATTTTCCGACAAAATCCACACACACGGCTGTCAGTAAAGGACCGCACACACACATTAAAACAACACTCTTCCACCAGTCCTTACTTTATATTCGCGTCTAATACCCCAGTTTGTCACGGGGGCGTGAATGAAATGTTCATGAGGGAAAGTGAAACTTGAAACGAACTGCAGTTAAAGTTCAAAAATTAAAGATGAAACACCCAAAATTACACGAGACTCTGAAGCAAACGTGGATAGCCTGGTGACGCAACATTAAAAATGCACTTCACGTAACACCTTAATTATATTATTGTCTTATTAAGGCAAATAACTGATGTCCATGTAAACGTAGTCAGTATGTCTTCAAAGTAAGTGAAAGATCCAGAAGGGCATCCTGCTTATTTTGATTGATTGATTGAAGGGCACTTTTTTTGTCAGACGGCTCACCAGTTTGACTTTAATTCACCGTCATTCATTTTAAAAAGCACCTGCTCTATTTTATTTATATATGTTTTTACTGGAACACTTTAACTCTATAGGTGCCTGAAGCAGGTCGCACACCAGAAGCGCCGCTTGGTGACGCGCCGCGCAGCGAATTTCAGAATTCTAAACATACGTTTCTTTTTTTTTTTTTATAATTATTTTTTAGGGGTTTTCACCTTTATTTGATAGGACAGTAGAGAGTATTGACAGGAAAGAATGGGGAGCAGAGAGAGAGGAAGGATCGGCATAGGACCGCGAGGCGGAATCGAACTCGGGTCGCTGTGAACACCGGAGTGCATGTGTCGACGCACTAACCACTACACCAAGGGCGCCGACTAAACATAGGTTTCTATCAGAATACACACACCGGCGCCGCAAGTCGGCGGCTGTCCGCTGCGCGCAGCCATGACTCAGGACACTGTTCATATTTCTGCCACGCCACAGAGCGCCATCTGATTAGTTTCGTTTTAAATAGCATGCAAATGTGCGCGTCAGGTGTGAGATACTTTCAACTGTCATGTGCGCGCCGTGTCGCGCCGCTGAGCGGCACATCTGGTGTGTGACGTCCTTAATAGTTAGCTATGGAGCTAACGTTAATCATTTTCCCTCTAGTGGATGCATAAAAATCGTCATCATAATTTACTCGAGTGCACGCCTCAATTTCTCGCGCCCCACAATTTGAAAACCCCTGTTCTAGGGAACAACCCTTGAAAAATGACTTCTGCTGCTCGTTCAAACTACTATAAAATGAATTGAAACAAAACAATTCTCACAATTTTTGGAGGATAACTTAATTGTTTTATGTTTAATAAATTTAAATTAGCAAAAACAGTAAAGTAAACTTAATTTGCGTTGGGACAACATGAAGGAATTGTTTACAGTTTGTAGACAAAAGATTCTTTTCACAGCAAAACATCAATCTGAGAGAGAAAACATCATTGGAGTGGCTTTGAATGAGTTCTGCTCTACTTCTCAAATCAAATTTGGGGTTTGTGTGTGTGTATAGATACGTCTTTCATGTTTTTTTGATATCTGTAGACAAAACAATAAACCTTTCAGCACGATGAACTTTCAGCACATGTAGTGCGGTTTTATTATTCGCCATAAAGGTCTCATAAAATGTTCCTTCAAAACTCTTTCACAAGCTTTCAGTGAGGAGTGAAAATGATCTTTCCTCAACCGCAGACTCTATCATGTGCATCTTCTGCCCTCTAGTGCCACCTTAAAACATGAACGCTATGTCCCACTCGGAGCTTATCAATGCTGTACAGTACAGAGGAATAAAAAGGAAGCACACCTCCAGCCTGGGATTGCAGAGTTGCCAGGTAAACAGGAAGTAGATGCAGCTCACAATAGCGAGATCTCCCGCTGAAAGATCACACGCGGAGGATGTGCACGATCACGCCTGACCAAATCAAAAGAGTGGAGAGCGCAAGACAAAGAGGGGAAAAGATGAAAATAAAAGGAGCGCTTTTCAAATCTTTAATTATCTGAATGTGTGGCGTGTTGAGAAGGGGAGGGCAGAGACTGGAGGATGCGGAGGGGAATTCACACAGTGAGCATGACAGCACTGTAATAACCTCAATTATTCAGAATTAGGCCAGTATTGATTTACTGCTGGATCGGCTTACTTTCAGACAGGGTGGGTGGGTGTCTCGGTGTGTCCCAGCGAGTGAGATCTCGGCGGGCAGGACGGTGGCTCGGTGTGGAGGCTTTGGGGTGAAGACGTGTAATTAAACATTCTCCTTATCAAGCCTGTGATGGATGAAGCAGTCTGGGATTGCAGGCCTGAACCTGTCTCTTTCTTGCCAAGTCTCTCTCTCTCTCTATCACACACACACTCACTCACTCAATGACCTTCACAGTGGTGTTCTGGAGAGAAAGCAGTGGCATACCTACTGGAAAAACCAGGTCAGAACAGCCCATGCTGGGTGTGGCTGGTATGCTGGCGGCACGGGGTGGTATGTCTTGCTGGCATGACCAAGATGGCCCATCAGGTCATACTAATTTAATGATTTTGCCAAGAAAACAGGTAAAGGGACAGAGTTAGAACTTAGGTTAGATGACACTGTTATTATTATTAACTTATATAATGTGGCTCTCTGGAATACTTGATTGGTCAAACATGATGTTTCAAGGTATGCTACGTTAGGGATAAAGTCAACACAGGCTCATTGTGGATATGTACCCTTGTCTACCTTTCTGGAGAGTGTGAATTATGTAGCCAGAGGTACGTAAGGTTGCATTTTGTCTTTAAAATGAGAGTTATGGGGCGGTATGATGCCACCAATATATTCTGTTCCTATTAGCGCTACTAGCTGACCATTTAACTCCGTACAGACGGCTTTTCCGGTGTTACCAGTTTGCCCAGTAGCTCACCGCGTATGCCGATGGACTTGGGACATGGAGCTGAGTGGACCGCAGGGTTCAAGTCCAGGGAAGGACAGTCCCAGAAACCAGGTTAAACAAAATAAATAAATAAAGAACAGGCTAAAACTGTGATGAAAGCATGCAGCTGAAACGTCTTTTCTTTTTCTAAATTGCTTTTGAAAACACTATCGGTTAGATTTAGGGATGGGGCTGGGTGGGTCAGTCGGTCAGTCAGTATGTCGACAGCAAGCTGGCCTGGTCGGCTGAAGTGTTTATTGCACCCTCTGATGGATTTACGCAAGAAGAGGATGTGCTAGAGAAATTTGAGATCATCAAAAAGCGTACACAGTGGATTTGCAGAAACAAAAACTGTGAGAAGATGTACCTCCAGTTACGTATTTCGCTGTCCACAGAAATGTAGACCTAAGTACGTATCCGTAACGAGCCTGGATTGGATAAAGTATATCCAGGAGGTTGTTATCTCAGAATAAAAGTCTTTGCATACTAAAGTCCAAGATATTCATATCCAAAAATTTGTCACGTACACAAACCTAGCACACGGAGTCAAATCCATATTAATTAATCCATTCCGAAAAAATGCAAAACATTCAGGAGTCAATTCACGCAGTGATGATTTGGTCTCCTCTCACTCCTTCAAAGTAGAAAATGTAAGAGGAATAGGCTACATGTTGTGTTCATCCAATACTACATAAAGAGGAAGGATATCCTTATCAAAGAGCTGCGCTGGATTATCCCAAAACACAAAGTTTATTTCAGGAAATCAATGGAATTTTGATACATTGCTTGTGATAAGATTACTACACACATTTACAAATGTAAACAAATTCAGAACAGAGACCACAGATATTATAATGGATTGCGGCAGCATTGACATTTCGGAAAAACAAACCGAATTGGACCGTGAGGCGTTTAGCTTTCAGCATTAGGTACTTTACCTCTCAAAACTCTCAAAATCATTTTTTCAGATGCAAAAACGGAAAAAAACGAACCCAGTTAAATTTTTATTATGACAAACAAAAGTTTCGGAGGCAGTGTGTCAATATGATTGACATTTCTCATCAAGAATGAGGTCAGTTGTCTCCGCAAAAAGATTTCCTATCACTTAAACCATGCTCAATTTCTGTGGTACAAACATGACAAAAAGCTGGTAATTCAGCTAATAGATACAGGAACTATAAATGATCCTGTGGTGCAACAGGCCATAAGATCTTGAAAATGGCTAGAAACAAATATGCTTCCCTAATCCCTTCCTATGCAGTCTTTTTTCTAATAACAATGTCTAAAACGTTGTATTTCTAGGATTTCTTGAGATTATGTTTTGCCTCATAATGATGAAGTGTTTGTTGTATCCTGTAGTTGCTTTGGATGAAAGCGTCTGCTATTTGAATACATGTAAACTAACTTTAGTAGGTTTCTCTGTGATTGGACACTATTAGTTTAAAATGCTATGGTTAGAGCTATAAATGTTCTTAAGGGCGTCACACGCCGGATGCGCACATGACAGTTGAAAGTATCGCACACCCGACGGTCACATCCGGTGTGTGTACCCTGATAGAAACCTATGTTTAGAATTCTGAAATGCATGGCATTGCGTGACACGACACTATGCGTCGCAGAGCGGCGCTTCTGGTGTGTGACACCCTTTAGACCAACAAAAGGTCATGACACAGGCCTTATCACCTATTAGTCCAATCAACCATTTAAATGACAAAACAATTTGCACTTTGGATCATCTATAACCTCTTGAAATAATCTACCAGCCCTGACTTTCCAGCAAGGATACGCTACAGGGTTCCCACGATCAGCCGTGTCTCATGGGGGGAAAAACAAACATTTGTGTTGCTCACAGAGCAAAAGGTTGCCATGCAAGTTATGAAAACCCAACAATAATGTAAATTAATCATGTCTGGGTCAAGGGCTGCTTATTCTGGATGTATCTCTGCCCTTCTGCCCTGTCCAGACCCAAATACCATCTGATATGGTGGTAGAAAAGCACTTCTGGCCCTGACTTCATCTCCAACCTATTTAGCATCCTCAGACAACTTGTTTCCATGAGAACAACAACAGCAAAATGGTTGAATGTGTGTGTGCTTGTACTTCACAACAGAAAGCAGTTTGGCTAATCTAATTAGTTTGAAAATGAATCCAAAATGGCACTGAAGGACCCCAATGAGATCAGAGAATGAGCTCATGTTTAAGCCGATGCGATCCCTTTGTACACAAGGCTCTGTGAGATGACAAAACTTCTATTATTGCGCAATTAACACAATATTGGGACTGCCTTGGCCTCTGTAAATTATTGAACCAGTGAATACTGCCAAATGCAGCATCTGATAGACACAAAAACAACCCAGCAGGCATCAAAAAACATGTCAAACATGCAAATTCATAATGTTGGTGGTCAAATGGCATCAATGTGTGGATTTTAAATGGAAGTCAAGTTTTTGACATCAAATCGATTTGCATGTTTGACATGTTTTTCTTAAGTTAGGTGTCAATTTGATATCAAGGTGTTCACTGGGAAAATCTATATATCACATTTATTCATTCATTTTCCTTCAGCTTAGTCCCTTATTTATCAGGGGTCGCCACAGCCGAATGAACCGCCAACTTATCCAGCATATGTTTTACACAGCGGATGCCCTTCCAGCTCCAACACAGTACTGGGAAGCACCCATACACACTTACATGCACACTCATACACTACAGCCAATTTAGTTAATCCAATTCACCTGTACCGAATGTCTTTGGATCTTGGGGATAAACCGGAGCACCCGGAGGAAACCCACGCCAACATGGGGAGAACATGCAAACTCCACACAGAAATGCCAACTGGCCCAGCCAGTACTTGAACCAGAGACCTTCTTGCTGTGAGGCGACAGTGCTAACCACTAAGTTGCCCTATATCCCACATTCAGTGCCAACATCATATAAACCCATTAAGCCGATGCGATTCCTTTGCAGTGTTGCCAGATTGGGCGGTTTCCCGCCCAATTGGGCGGTTTGGAATCCAAGTTTGCGGGTAAAAAATAACATAGGCGGGTAGTGGATATTTGGGCGGTATTGTAAAGGTACGCCCGCCTGCCCGCGATCTCCCCAAACCCCCCCACTTTTTGTGAAATTTGGTAGCGCCCCCCCATTTTTTGTGAAATATAGGACGATCCAACCACCCCACATACATTTTAGAGCGTCCACCCCCCTACTTTTCGTGAAATTTGGGACCGTCCAACACCCCCCCCCCCCACCCCCCCCACCCCAACACACACACACTTTTTGTAAAATCGAGGTTGTTGGGCGGGTGTTTTTGCATTTAGGCGGGTTTTTGGGCTGGAAAAAGTCAGCTACATCTGGCAACACTGTTCCTTTGTACACAAGGCTCTGTGAGATGACAAAACTTCTATTATTGCGCAATTAACACAATATTGGGACTGCCTTGGCCTCTGTAAATTACTGAACCAGTGAATACTGCCAAATGCAGCATCTGATAGATGCAAAAACAACCCAGCAGGCATCGAAGAATGCATCAAACACGCAAATCGATTTGATGCCAATTGACTACTAGATGTCAATTTGATGTTGTTTTGACATCAAGGCAGTTTACATGCATTGAAGTAAAACAAAACCCAATGTAAATGTATAATTTGCAATTGAAACTTTCAGATAAACACAACATTTCATATATTATAATACTTCTTTATGTCGTTATACTGGTGGTCAAACAGCATCATGTGTGGATGTCAAATAGATGTCAAGTTTTTGACATCAAATTGATTTGCATTTTTGTTTTTTGATATCATGTGTTATGTCAATTTGACATCAAGGTGCCCACTGGGAAAATCTATATCCCACATTCAGAGACAACATCATATAAACCCATTAAGCCGATGCGATTCCTTTGTACACAAGGCTCTGTGAGATGACAAAACTCCTATTATTGCTCAACTAACACAATAATGAGACTGCTTTGGCCTCTGTACATTATGGAACCAATGAATACTGCCAAATTTGGCATCCGACAGATGCAAAAACAACCCAGCAGGCATCAAAAAACACGTTATACATGCAAATTGATTTGATGTCAATTGAGTTGACTACTAGACGTTTCGAAATCAAGGTAGTTTACATGCATTGCAAGAATACAAAATCCAATGTAAATTTATAATTTGTAATTGAAAATTTCATAATTTATAATTCTTCTTTGTGTCATGGTATTGGTGGTCAAATGGCATCAATGTGTGGATGTCAAATGGATGTCAAGTTTTTGACATCAAATCCACTTGCAATATTTGTGTTGTTTTTGATGTCATGCATGACAAAATCATATAAATACATTAAGATGATGAAATCTCTTTGTACACAAGGCTCTGTGAGATGACAAAATTACTCAATTAACACAATATTGGGACCGCCTTGGCCTCTGTACATTATTGAACCAGTGAATACTGCCAAATGCAGCATCTGAAAGATGCAAAAACAACCCAGTGAGCATCAAAAAACACGTCAAACAGGAAAATTAATGTGATGTCAGATGACTACCTTGATGTCATTTTGACATCAATAGTATATTACATGCATTATAAGACTACAAAATCCAATGTACATTTATAATTTGTAACTGGACCTTTCAGATGAATAACAAGTTTGATATATTAATATACTTTTTATGTCATTCGATTGGCGGTAAAATTGCATCAATGTGTGGATGTCAAATGGATGTCAAGGATTTGATATCAAATCGGTTTGCAACTTGAGATGTGAAAATCCCACATCCCAACATCACAAACACATTTTTTGGACAAGCAAAACTTTAAAACTCATTTTGTGGAGAGCATTTTATAATTCCTAAAGCCTTTAAATATATACTTTAAGTGCAAAAAATGCCTGGCTAAAGGACCTCTCATGTCCAGACAACAGATATTAACTAATTTTATTCATTTCCATATGCTCTATTTATAATCTTTATATATATATATATACATATGTTTAAAGAAACCCAAAGTTAATATTATAAATGTATGTGCTTCTTGATATAATCACATGCTCAACTGTAGTGTTCAATCAGTTGAACCGTTGGAATGTGCCAGTTGCAGGAATATTGTGCTGACAAACAGTTGCGTATAAGATCAATAGGACAGACCAAAGATTAAAGACAATGCTTCATCATTTGTTTGTATGCCTGTTTAAAAACTGGCCTCGAAAGACTGCCCTTTGAGCAACAACAGTGGAACTATTGTTCCCTTGCTGCAAGAACATTAAAATCTCAGAAAATGAATCTTCCTGAGTCTTGGAATAATTTTTGATCCTGACAGCAGGTCTCAGATCTTCTTCTCCGAAGTATCTCCTTGGCTCGACCTTGTGAGGAAAGCTGAGCAGGTCTGTTTTCGGCCTGTGTTGAGAAGGAGGCGGGGGGGCTGTGAGAGCCTGGCATAGTGCATCTGTCGGCTGCCTGCACAACGCCTCCTAATCAGTGCTAATTGGCACTCCTGATGACAGGCTTGGGTCGGTGCCGGCAACAAGCAGAAAGTATTGCTGTCGACCCGCCTACAAGTGCGCTGCCCCTGGGCCAAGGTTCAAACATCTGACTGCTAAATTTTATTGAGCTTTAGTGTATATTTACGCCTGAATGAGGCCTTTTTACATCAAAAGTCTTTCTTGCATCCGCCTCACGAAAAGATTGCATATTTTTAAGTACCTCCTGTGAATGTATGAGCCAGGAGACTTGGCATGACTCTCCGAAGACTCAAACGAAGAAGTTTGATGCTATAAACTTGTTACTGCGTCCTTTCAGAGTACATCCATTACAGGGACATTTAACCTCACAGTGTATCAATCTTTCCCTAAAGCAGCGAAGACTCGTGGATTTTTTATTGAGATATTTCTAAAGCCTTTCAAGACGAGGATCCTTGAGATGACATTCCCGTGATATACAGGAAACAACTTGTGGTGGAAGCCTCATAAGTCAAGTCTCTAGACCACAAATATACAATCCAAGACCGCAGATCAACAATCAATCTGCTCTCGCTTTCAAAACAGACAAACAAACACAAAGCTGCAGCAACCCTTAAGAAAATGAACAATGATTTATTCCATGTGTGAGTTTTAAAATGACTTTTTGGAGAGTTGGGGTGGTGGGGGGGGGGGGGGGATCATCATAGTAGCTAAAACACTTCCTTCAGTATGCATGCCTACAGAAATAAAGGTTGATTGTTGCATCATGGTAGCACATTTGAAAGGTGTCCATATTTCAAAAACATCAATAGCGGTCACGCTTCTCTCAGCTTGCCCGGGGACAGTCGAGCCTCCTCACGCTCTCAACTCTATTAAAGCATGGAGAGACATTCAGACAACTGAACTGCCTAACAATGTACCGCAGGTGCCAAAATGAGCCCCTGATTGAAGCGCGGAGAGTTGGGAAACTTTGCACAAAGCCTTCTCCAGTTAATTGTGCAAGAGTTGTGTCTGTAATGAGCTTCGCCACGGAGTTCATCTCTTATGCAATCAGACACAGCTGGTGTGGAATCAAATTGTGGAGATGCAATAAAACAGAAAAAAACAATCAAAAGAAAAAGGCGGAGGGAATAATGGAGCTTCACAACCCATGACGAGCAAGATAAGAAAAGGACGCCTGATGCTCGCACAACGGGCCAACATCGCATGCCAACCAATGCCAGGGATTGGTTGAAACCATCGCCGGAGACCAAGACGTGGGCACCGCTGACCCACACAGCTGCAACTCCTCCATGCAGAACACAGTATTGGGCTCCACAAATGAGGCATGCCGAGGGAGCCAAAATGTCAGCTCTGCGGCAGGAGGACGCTGATCTGCTTTGCAACACGCCTTGGCAGCAGAGACGGAGAGGTGCAACACAAAGAGGATAATCTCCTCCTTCAGATGGCATGTAAGCTGAACGCTTATGAAACATAATCGACGGATATTCGACCCAACTCAAACAGTTGGCATTTCTAAGGAAAGCAAATGTTGTTTGAAAGCAAAAAAGAAGCAAGTTCATTGACCACATAGACCAAGCCAAGAGTTGAGTTTCAGTGCAAAGTCACATAATCAGTTTCAAGGTTTACCACGGTTTAAAAAAGTCAAGGTTTTAAAACTGCAACATTTTCTGTTATACCATTCCTAAGGTGTATATATGTATTTAATTATTTAGCCTGACATGTTTACTGTTCTAAAATACACTCACCGGCCACTTTATTAGGTACACCTGCACCTTTATTAGATACACCCGCAAATTTCTAATCAGCCAATCACATGGCAGCAACTCGATGCATTTAGGCATGTAGACATGGTCAGGACGATCTGCTGCAGTTCAAAGTGAGCATCAGAATGGGGAAGAAAGGGGACTTAAGTGACTATGAATGTGGCATGGTTGTTGGTTCCAGACGGGCTGGTCTGAGTATTTCAGAAACTGCTGATCTACTGGGATTTTCACGCACAACCATCTCTAGGGTTTACAGAGAATGGTCCGAAATAGAGAAAATATCCAGTGAGCGGCAGTTCTGTGGGCGCTAATGCCTTGTTGATGCCAGAGTTCAGAGGAGAATGGCCGAGGTCTGCAGAAGAGCATCTCTGAACGCACAACACATCCAACCTTGAGGCGGATGGGCTACAGTAGCAGAAGACCACACCGGGTGCCACTCCTGTCAGCTAAGAACAGGAAACTGAGGCTACAATTCACACAGGGTCACCAAAACTGGACAATAGAAGATTGGAGAAACGTTGCCTGGTCTGATGAGTCTCCATTTCTGCTGCGACATTTGGATGTTCGGGTCAGAATTTGGTCAACAACATGAAAGCATGGATCCATCCTGCCTTGTTTCAACGGTTCAGGCTGGTGGTGGTGGTGTAATGGTGTGGGGGATATTTTCTTGGCACACTTTGTACCAATTGAGCATCGTGTCAACACCACAGCCTACCTGAGTATTGTTGCTGACCATGTCCATCTCTTTATGACCACAGTGTACCCATCTTCTGATGGCTATTTCCAGCAGGATAACGCACCATGTCATAAAGCGCAAATCATCTCAGACTGGAACATGACAGTGAGTTCACTGTACTCAAATGGCCTCCACAGTCACCAGAGCTCAATCCAATAGAGCACCTTTGAGATGTGGTGAAACGGGAGATTTGCATCATGGATGTGCAGCCGACAAATCTGCAGCACGAAGGATTAAGGCAGTTCTGAAGGCAAATGTGGGTCCAACTTGGTACTAGTAAGGTGTACCCAATAAAATGACTGGTGAGTGTATGTTAAATGTTTCTTAAAATACAATTTATTGTGTTCAATGGGGGGAAAAGTAGTTGTTTTTACCCAGACATTTAAAAATAAGATATTTAAAGCTGTAATCACAATAAAGTGAAACCATGATGTTTTACTCCATACCATCAGAATCTTATACCTCATCGGTTCCACCTTACAGTCCAGTTTCAGAGGGCATGTTGAAGATAGTTGATCATTAAAGATGCGGCTGTGAATCTGTGCCCTGCTGTTTTATAGTAATTGTACGGTCAAATATGGATTGGAGTGGCTGGCTGAAGCAGAAGTAGCCAGAGGAGTAGAAATGGTCTTTGAAGATGTGGCTCATAAGAAACGCTGACAGCCTTCAAGTGCTGCTCTTTGAAGGTAGAACGATGACTGACACATGATCCAGAAGACCTTCTTAGAGTTAACACGTTCGCTGAGCCTCCAAGACCCTTAGCGCTGCTATCTGACGTGAGACAGTCCAGAGCCACATTTCTACAGAGCATAGCCAGAACTTCCGTTAAAACACAGATCCTGACTCATTTTTTCCAAATGGACGTTTTATGATCAAAAGCTTCTCACTCTCTTCCAGACCACAAACACCTAGCTAAACTGCACAGTAAGGTTGACCCCCGTTCACACCAAGCACATTGACTAGAGGGATAACGATGGAGACATCGTTTTAAAGATTGCTCTGAATGTAAAACAACAGAGTTCAGACCACAGCTGCAACGATAAAGATGTAGAGAAGCAATACCATTGGGATCAGTTTCAGAACATTAGTTTTCATCAGCTAATAAATGATAAAACACTGACAGCCAGTAAGGATCCATTAAAATATAAAGGGATTGTGCATTTAAAGCTATAATTGACACTGTGAAGAACAATGCTTGATGTTAAGCCCTCTTTTCAAAGATAGATAACGACTATGTAGAAAACAATTGGTTATACCATGGAGAAAATGATAAATATCTATGGACGTTATGCAAGCCAGGCTGACAAACTGAAGTATAAAGGTAAAAGTACCTCAGATTTCTATTATAGTTTCAGTGCCTTTGTCTTGTCTCCTTTAAAAATGCCTTTGAAAAGTCTAAAGCTCATGGCGCAAAAGCATTAAGGGCAAGTCTGAATCCACTTTTGCTATTTTAAGGATGGAAAAATACCCTCTGCGCCCTGGCGCATGGTCTAACAGGGTTGTGCTTATTCTCTTAATGAGTTATGGGTGTGTTTTGAGCATAACGCGCATTAAACCAATCAGAGTGTCATCAGTGGTGGTCATGGAGGAGTGGAGTGCATGAAACTGATTCCTGTAAGACCACAGTGACAGACGAGTCTCCGCATTGACCCTGTGGGCCAGCCTGAACACCCGCCGGTGAACTACTCACACCTGCAGTTCTCCACAATGGACATCCAATGTTCTCCAGCCCCTGGTGCCTAGACTGCAGCTCCAACTCTGAAATCTGGGCTTTACTAGAACTTCTATGTTAAGTGGCTTTGACACAATCTACATTGTAAAAGTGCTATATAAATAAATTTGAATTGAAATGAATCATCTCCCATTCCCTTTAAGAGTCAGTTGTGGCACGCCATGGGGCATTTGCTAATTACATATCAGACTTTGTAAGTGTAAAAACTGAACGCTTCACTAGGGAGAAAACAGTTAAACAGAGCATCTGCAGCACAAGGATAAAGAATGAGCCTCCTCCATTCAGCCTCTTTAGTTTTACTCTTTACTTTACTTTTACTCTTTACTTTACTCCTTTACTTTGGTGGAGTAAAGAAATGGTGGAAACTCACTCCACTGAACACATCCATTAGCCGACATATTTAAAGGAATAAATGAACAATAATAACAAAGTGTGGTCAAACAACTGAGTTATATCCAAACACACGTCCTGTGCTTATGTCCCATATGGTGATGCAGACGTCTCCAAAACCCCACAGGTTGACAAATCTAAACTTGTTTTTATTAAAACAAATATAAATATACAAATAATAAATAATACAGCTAATAATAATAACATTATACTAATGCAGATTGTCATAAATAAACTAAAAAAGCCCGCCTAGATGAGACATGGAGGCAGTGGTGTTTAAATGTATGTAGTAAATAATAATGTTTGTATCATTTTAATCCTTTAATTGTTTTCATCTGTAAATATATTTGTGTGTTGCTGTACACCTGCTGTGTATTCAGCAATGTGTAAGCGTTTAGACCTTGCACAGGCTCATAAATAACACGCTCTGCGCTGAACTTTAGAGCAGCTTTTAGTTGGTCAATGGTGCGGTCTATTTCAGTTCCTTATAATACCACCGCACCAACAATGCGCCTTAACACACCTCCTATTTCAGACCAGCACACCCATGAGTCCACAAAGTGGCACAAATGGATTTGCTATTTAAACAATGTGGCACAAAACGTGAAAAATAGGGTTGCGCTGGTCTGAAAATAGCAACAAATCATGCCAAACACGTCTTGCGCCTTATTGCATCGGATGTATGATAGAGCCCAAATGTCACAACGTTCATGTTTGAAAATGGATATTCTACATTAAAAAAAGTTAGTTTGCTGCTTGTTCAAACTACTCATTTAAAATAAGTTGAAACAGCATGATTCTTGAGATTTTTGTTGGGACAACTTAACTGTTTTATGTTCAATCCACTTAAATTTAAGTTAACTTAATAAATTTGTGTTGGGACAACATGATTTAATTGTGTACAACCCAGCATTTATTACAGTGTATTAAGCGTTTGCACCTGCATAAGCGCATAACTAACACTCTCTGCGCTGGACTTTAGAGCAGCTTTTAGTTGGTCAATGGTGCGGTTTAGTTCCTCAAAATAGCAACGTGCCAACAATGCACCTTAACACACCTCCTTTATAGACCAGCACACCCATGAGTCCACAAAGTGGTGCAAATGGATTTGCTATTTAAACAACTTGGCGCAAAACGTGAGAATTACATCTGCGCTGGTCTGAAAATAGCAACATAGTGTGCCAAACACTTCTTGCACCGTATTGTGCCGGGTGTATGATAGGGTCCAAAGATTCACTAGTCTGCAAAACATCAGCTGGTTACAAGGGGCTAAAGCAAAATGAAAAGCATAAGCTAAAAATGTACATATTTTTATTATTCATGAATGTAGACACAAATATATTCATTGATATATTTATGGCCATCATGCTTTCTGTGAATGAGCCTTCAGACTGTTAACAGCAACAGTAATCTTTTGGATAATACTCACATTTATTGTTCATGGATACTTTATGAGTAAATGGGTCGGTAATAATACTATGACAGACTTGACAAAGTTTTGAAAAGACACATATTGCTATTATATTACCCTAAATGATATAACATTGGGTAAAGCGGTTTGCCAAATCTGTGGAAATCATTAGAAAGAAACTCCAAGATGTGCAACATTAGCAAGACTAGTTCCAGGTCTTGAGTCTGTGCATTGTCTGAGTTGTCCTCTGTTTTCCAAAGCCCGCTATCTGTAAGGAATCTAGAGAACACAAGGACCACTGTTTTCCTTCAGTGGTGAAACGCTCACAGAATTCTGCGTGTTACATGGCTGCCATTGCTTTGTGATTTATGAATGGACTGTTATGAATTAATTGTGAGTCTGGGGTCTGCATTGGTGAAGTCCCAGAGGAGCATGAACAGGATGTTCACCCCACCGGGGGCTGGAGCTTACAACCACATGATGGACAATGTAGGACAGGTCGACCCAAATAGGCTTTGACAGCTCCCGGGCTCTTTATGGAAAACATAAAGCAAGCTAACTGTCCTGCTCTACAGTTTGTCCCCATTAGCAGTCTCTCAAACCAATTAACACCTAAGCAGCCATTCAGGCGCAATTCCAGATATATGCTAACAATTATACAAGGGAGGTAAAGCCGCGGTGGACAGGAAGGACCATGAGGAAGTGAATTATGGGGTTTTCGCTAACAGCTAGAAAGTTTGCCAATTGGTCCAAAAATGCTTCTTTATTCAGAGGATCCTAAGTAGAGGTCCACAAATAAACAAAGGAAACCAGACTATAGTTGACTACGCCGTGGCCAGATGTAGAGTCATTTATAGAATTTTAAAGCGGGCTGTCTACATGGTGGCTGCCGTTTGGTGATTAGCGTTTGTTTTTTTGTTCGGTTAAGGGTCCCGTGGGAAACGTGTGGCATAGGTTTGTTATAATCCTTCGCCACGCCTCCACCATATTGCCGCCCCATGTGGTTGGCGCCAGCGGTTTGGCTTCAAGCATTAAAAACCGACATTCCCAGCATCGCCCTCTTCAGCGCAGGAGGTGTGCGCGGAATTCGCCATTCATTAAAATAATTCGTAAAGCAGACCGCCGCCGACTTTAGTCAGACCGCCGACGTAGATCAAAAAGAGTACCATCACATAACAAAGCAGGCTAGGCACTGCGCAACGCAACAGGATTCCGGTATGGCACGCTTCGAAAGTATGCTACACCTCAAACCCACACAATTACCGTAAAAGGAACCACATTTTTTGTTTAAGCAATTACTGGAGTGTACAACAAGCCAGTGAATAACAGTAAACATGGGTCAAACCATTAGGGATTAGGGAAGTATCATTAAAAAGTATCATTAATAAGCATCAAACATTGAATGTGCCTGGTTCCATTTTATTGTTTCATAGCAAAAAATAATGAGGGCTGCATGGTGGCTCAGTGGTTAGCACTGTCGCCTGACAGCAAGAAGGTCGCTGGTTCGAGTTCCGACTGTGTCAGTTGGCATTTCTGTGTGGAGTTTGCATGTTCTCCCCGTGTTGGCATGGGTTTCCTCCGGGTGCTCCAGTTTCCCCCACAGTCCAAACATATGCGCTAACGGGAAATTGGATTAACCAAATAGGGTGTAGTGTATGAGTGTGTGAATGTGAGCGTGCATGGGTGTTTCCCAGTACCGGGTTGCAGCTGGAAGGGTATCCACTGCATAAAACATAGTTTGGAATAGTTCATTCCACTGTGGCGACCCCTGATAAATTAGGGACTAAGCTGAGGAAAAATGAATGAATGAAAAAATAAATGACATTTATAAAATTGTTATATATATATATATATATATATATATATATATATATATATATATATATATATATATATATATATATATATATGCAATGCTTTGGATTGTTTCATTGCAAGAACCGGTCCCCCTGACTGATCTTGGTTTCTCCCAAGGTTTCCATCAATTGGTGGTGTTTTGGTTTTCGCCACTGTCTAACATGGTTGGACTCAGTGGATGTGCTCTTCAGTGGACCATCCTTCAGCAGTGACATTCACATTGAACTGAACCTAACCAATATTAAAAAAATGCCAGCATTCTACCCATAATTATCTGCTACAAACACTCTCAAGTGCATTTTTAACCCAATGTTGGGTCAAATAAGGACAGACCCATCCATTGGGTTAAAAAGTATCATTTAAATTGACTCAAAACTCAACCCAGCGTTAGGATCGTGTATGTTCGTATTTAACATATCGCTGACTTAAAACAACCCAGCATTTTTTTAGACTGTACTGGATATTGAATACATAACCCATTCTGACTCATGTGGCTGGTAAACAACATTGTAACATTCTACAGTTATAGCATTCTATAACAGAACCCCCTCTGCTCTCCCCCACCTCAACACACGACAACTCCAAAACATTATCAAGTCTGAGTGTGCCTCACACAGGTGAGTGGCCTTGACAAACCACTTGTATAAGGCGCACACTTTCATCTCTCTGACATTTTAACCAACACTTGCACCAGTTTTGCACATTTGCACCAGACACATTCTTACAATCACTCCATATCTTTAAAAAAAACGTTTGCATTTATGAAGTGTGCCTCAACGCAGGTGAGTGGGCTTGACAAACCACCTGTAGAAACACTTTCTCTCCTGAAATCACAAACGCGCACCGTAAAGATGACAAGAGACCCACTACATCATGTCATTCGCCAGTTAGAAAACATTATAGTACTTTATAATAATACAATTCCCAACAAAAAACTGTATTATATCAGCACATTTCCAGTTGTGTAGCAGCAGAACTTGTCATAATGTGCAATATTTCATGCATGCAAGGATCGCTGGTCTCACTCTCTCACGCGCTTTGTCCTAAATCGACTACTGTAGCTTAGTGGTTGAACCGTGGCGTGCAGGAATTACACTTATTACTAAGCTAAGCTTACATGCTATTTCAGAGTGAATATTCAGAGTAGCGGTGAACAATACAGGGAGCGCGTCACAGGCTGTCAGTGTTCAAAAATGAACCAATGTGAATATAAAACCAACTTCAGCTCAGTAAAGCAGACGGAATAGCGCTAATTACTGATGTTTTGTTGTTAAACTAAATAAAAATCTACATTATCAATGCTCTAAAATGTCCTTATGAAACTGAAAATAGTCACATCGATCGTTCACCAGAAGATTTCAGTGGGTGAACAACACTTCTGTGTATGTAACCCATTCATAAAACAACACAATCTACATCAGCTTTGCGTGACTGAAAGAGTTTTAAAACATTACCTGTCTAACAGAAATACTTCAGCCATGGTGTCGTCCTTCCTCCAGCATGCAAAATTAACATCAATATTGATTCAGGATTTTAAAAATGTTCGATTCTGCATTTGTTTTTAGCGCTGTCACTCGCTCTCTAGTGTGCACGTGAATGTGGCGCACATGCAAACGGCGGATCTGCATGTACAAATCTACATTTGTTGACAGACAGTTTGGGCTACTTATCAGAATTATAGGAATTATCAGCCTGACAAATTTTAATTGGATGAACATTTTTTCGTCTTATGCCTCACCCAGAATATAAAAATACATATAAATACATTTAGATCATTTACTTTAATCATTACCAGAGCTTAATTTGTGCCGGAACACGCTGGATCCGGATCCGGCACCTCTGAAATCTGATCCGGCACCTCATTTTACCGATCCCCCTCCTACACCGTCCGCTGTTCACTTTCACTTTCTTCCGCGACTTCCCAACCCTCTTCACTTTTGTGCGCGACACCTCTTCATCTTCGGGTAACATGTCGGATCCTTTACCCAGATTTGTTCCGAGACCTTGCAATTCACAAATTAAGCACTGATCATTAATATTGGAATGTGAAGAGACTTTCAACCAGCACAACAAAACATGTTTCTGAAGACGATCACCTACTGCATCTTTAATTCTTTAAGAACAAACAGTTCTTTGTGAAGTTTCATAAACAAATTTCGAGAGGAACACGTGATATTATTGACCGCGGCTGATCCCTCATCCACAATCATTAGCTAGCCAATCAGATCAATCCAAGCTCACTATAAGTAGCCTAGGAAAAATCACTCCCTTATCTTCATTTTCGAAGAAACCCCCCATCCACCCCTTCGCCTCTTCTTTTCTTCCTTTTATCACGGGGAGCTCTCGAGAACCACCTGATCTCGTACTCCCCTGATACGCTCTATCGACCAGGCAGGAGCCCTGGGCTCAACTATCTCCGAGCTCAGGGTTCTCTCCCGGGACAGCATGCCAAACCAGCTAACATTTGTCAAACAATATCTAAGTGCGAACTCTTGAATGTATAATTATCACTTGTTGTGTGTATTGCCTCTTCTTGCTGAATCACTGAATGCCTCCTCAATTGTAAGTCACTTTGAACAAAAGCATCTGCTAAATGACAATGTAAATAACACAACTTTTTATCCCTGAATAGCGGCTTTGATACAATCTACACTTACAAAAATAGAGGTGACAGTGTACTACCAAAATCCTTAAGCATTGAGGCCCTTCATTACCAACAAAATCAAAGTCTACAAAGGCTGGCCTGCGAGAGCAATACTCTTACATCAAGAGACAGTCAGCTCAGCTATGAAAACACATGACCAGCACCTCCTCCTCTCTTAGGAGGCCTAAATAATTCACGTCAAGCTAGGGATGAAGTGAAGTACACAACTTTAAGTATATAATGCAGTCAGGAGGACTATCGATCGACTAATTAATTGATTTATGCACAAAGTAATCGACTACCAAATGATCCATTTGGCCACCTCATTAGCAGCGATGCATTATTCATACCTGAACTTATTCACCGTCATTGTGTTTCCAGGCACTGGGGAAATCTGCGGTGAGCGTGTGTACGTGTGTTAGCATGTTTATGTAATAGTTTGGTGGTTTACACTTCTTTTGCTAAGCTGGGAATTGGCTTTGATTCCTTCAATCCAGCAGATTGTTCACATGTTTATTTGCATCTATGAAATGCCCACCTGTAGATTTGAGTTGTTAAAAAAATAACACATCCTTAGTATTCCTGCCCTCGTACCCAATGCAAACCAACCCTGTTTGTCTATTCTTTGGTGCCCGAGGGAAGGCTGATGTTCTGTGTGCCCTTGTCTTCATCGTTCTGTCTTTCAAATAAGACTGCTGTTTGTTCTTTTCCAACACAAAGAGGCTATTTATGCAATTGCGTCCCAAGAGATGGCGGTGGTTAAATAACAAAAATCTATCCAAGAAAGGGGCTTTTTTTTTTTTTTGTGCGTGGGAACATAAAGTCTGATCTGCAAGTTAACAGTAGAGTCACAATGATATGTGCAATGAATACACCCACATGCTGACACGCTGTTCTCTCATGGCTGCTGGCCGAGGGTTGCAACACAGCTGGCTGGACCGACCCAAACCTGGACCAGGAGTCTCAGAAGTTTAATGGGTTTTGTGCTTTATATGGCCTTGTTTCTTTTACAGTAACTTTATGATTGTAATGGAAACCATCAAAAGGACAGTTGATTATTAGCCCCCTTATATATTTTCCCCAATTTCTGTTTAACGGATTCAACACATTTCTAATCATAATAGTTTTAATAACTCATCTCTAATAACTGATTCATTTTATTGTTGCCATGATGACAGCACATAATATTAGACTAGATATTCTTCAAGACACTAGTATTCAGCTTAAAGTCGCACTTAAAGGCTTAACTAGGTTAACTATGTTAAAGTTAGGGTAATTAGGCAATCATTGTATAACAGTGCTTTGTTCTGGAGACAACTCAAAACAAATATTGCTTAAGGGGGTTAATAATATTGACCTTAAAATGGCTTTAATACAATTAAAACTGCTTTTATTCTAGCCGAAATAAAACTAATAAGACTTTCTCCAGATAAAAATAAGATATTGGAAATACTGTGAAAAATTCCTGAATCTGATAAACATAATTTGGGAAATATTTGAAAAAATAAAACAGGAATAAATAAATTTGACCTCAACTGTACATATTCATTATTACCACACTAAATCTGTCAGAGACTTTCATGACAGAACAATAAAAACTACGATTTTTACTGAATGCCTTGACTCTTCACTGAATGCCTTCGGATATTCATAATGATTATCACTGAGAGCATAGTTAGTTTCATTTTTACTATAGAAGTGAGGTGCTGTAACTGTTTATTCATTCATTCATTCATTTTCTTGTCGGCTTTGTCCCTTGCGGGGTCGCCACAGCGGAATGATCCGCCAACTTATCCAGCACGATTTTACGCAGCGGATGCCCTTCCAGCCGCAACCCATCTCTGGGAACTTCCACACACACATTCACACTCATACACTATGGACAATTTAGCTTACCCAATTCACCTGTACTGCATGTCTTTGGACTGTGGGGGAAACCGGAGCACCCGGAGGAAACCCACGCGAACCCAGGGAGAACATGCAAACTCCACACAGAAACGCCAACTGACCCAGCCCAGCCGAGGTTCGAACCTGCGACCCAGCGACGTTCTTGCTGTGAGGCAACAGCACTACCTACTGCGCCACTGCGTTGCCGTAACTGTTTATTGTAAAAGTTATTGTCAGAATTTAGTTGCATCAACTAAAGACACTGATACATGGGAAAAAAAATTACTCATCGGATTTACTCTTTTTTTAAAGTAACCGGTTGCAAACAATTTATATGGGCTGAATTTAAACAAATTAAACAAAGTAATTTTCAACTTCCTTTTTTTTTATTTAGCCCATATTAATTGTTTGCAAGCACTTACCTTAAAGGTGCAGTGTGTACGTTTGACACCCAATAATTGAACTAGGTATTGCACACCTAGCTCAAAACAAGTTGCCAGATACTACACCAACAGGAGTGTGCCTGACTGTGAAACCTAAAGGCTGATTGAAGTTGTGTTCTAAATAAAATCAACGAATAAAAGTAGAAATATTTTCCATATTAAAAGGAGTTTTTGTTCTAACCAACACCTGAAATTAAAGTTTTAGAAACGGCTTTTATTTCTTGCAGCTGAAAACTGACAATGACCAGCTCAGGTAGACCTCATGTGCTTTATTCAGTGTTAAATGCTAATAATGCGAGTTTGAATGTCATTTTACATGACATGTATTGCCATATACTGAAAGCAGCAGCAGATAGTTCACCTCAGATCTGGAGAATAAAATAAATTGAACTTCAGGACTGTGACCAACACATATCAGTGATTCAGCATCTACATTTAATCATGTTAAAGAGGTTTAATAAGTATTAATTAGATTATAAAGCTTACCACTTCGCTGGAGTGCAGTGAGTGCACTATTCTGTGCTTCTGAATGGCTGTATTTACATTTCTGTTGTGTTTTGTCTGGTGCAAACAGCCAAATTGTTGACCACTGCAAATCTCGACATGTAGCGCATTGTTAGGACACGGAGTTACAATTTAATTAGCTCACCTAATGTTTACGTTCGTAATATTTATATTATTAGCTAATTAATAACCTCATGTGGAACTCTGAATCTGCTTCTCATTTCAGAGGTTGTCCACCGGAAGTCACATTTCGGTCACGGATGCACACTTTAAGAGCCTTCATGACTGAATGAATGAAATACCCTGTTTTCTGTGCAGAAATATAATTGGCTAAACTGGCAGTGAGCGGGTTAAATGACCAAAACAAAGACAGACGTTTCAGCATATAACACACATTTCCAAAGCCGAATATCTGACTTCAGCATTGTTTTTCAGATAAACAAGAATGTTCACTGAGCATGTTTCTGAAATATCAGCAAATATATTATGGTGTTTTTATGCTTTAGAAGAGTCAAACATACAGCACCTTTAAAGAAAAATGTAGGTAATCCAATGGATCATTTTTAGCGTACTGTCTAATCAAGCTGCCAAATGTGCATTTCTAACACAAAACAGTTATATCTGGAGCTTAAAAAAACCCCAAACCTTATGAATGTTTCCACAAAAATAATGAAGCAGCATAACCCAAAAACCGACACAGATGGAGAGAACATAAGCCTTATACACTTTTGCACAAAATGGCATGTAGACCATTAGCTCTGAGTTGTTATCCATTTGAGTTCAGTGTTAGCGCTTTTACGATAACACATGGTACATCTCCTCAAAATGATGCCATTTAGAAGAAGCAGACAGATGGCGAAGGCCGAGAAGCGAGTGAGTTTTGTGTGTGCTGGTAATGCAGTGCTGTAAAAGGATGGCAGGCTGCAGTGTTAAGTGCAGTGAGGATGTTTAAATAAATGATGCCGCGAGTGTGTTTCTGTGAATCAGGGTCAGGGCAGAGGCTTCACATATGAACACACACACAAATACACACACACACACACACACACAGACTTGTTCCTATATTCCAGTGGGGACTCTTATACACCACCTGACAAAAGTCTTGTCGTCAATCCCAGTTGTAAGAGCACCAAATAATAACTCGACTTCTAGTTGATCATTTGGAAAAGTGGCAGAAGGTGGATTTTTCTGCTGAATCATCTGTTGATCTGCATCCCAATCATCACAAATACTGCAGAAGACCTACTGCAACCCGCATGGAGCAAAGATTCTCACAGAAACCAGTCAAGTTTGGTGAAGGAGAAATCATGGTTTGGGGTTACATTCAGTATGGGGGCGTGTGAGAGATCTGCAGAGTGGATGATCAACATCAACAGCCTGAGGTATCAAGACATTTGTGCTGCCCATTACATTACAAACCACAGGAGAGGGACAATTCTTCAGCAGGATAGCGCTCCTTCTCATACTTCAGCCTCCACATCAAAGCTCCTGAAAGGAAAGAAGGTCAAGGTGCTCCAGGATTGGCCAGCCCAGTCACCAGACATGAACATTATTGAGCATGTCTGGGGTAAGATGAAGGAGGAGGCATTGAAGATGAATCCAAAGAATCTTGGTGAACTCTGGGAGTCCTGCAGGAACGCTTTCTTTGCCATTCCAGATGACTTTATTAATAAGTGATTGCAGAGATGTATGGATGCAGTCCTCCAAGCTCATTATTATAAACTTAAGGGCTAATAATTTTGACTTCAACTGTATAAGCTTGTTTACTAATGGGGACTTTAATTTTGGTCTGTGTGCATGCAGCTTGAAGTCCCCACCTGAATATAAAAACAAGTACACACACCTTTCATTAGAAGAAAAATAACTGTAATAGCATATTCTTTTGAGCATCTATGGAGAGGAAAGAGAAATGACCTAAAGTTCAGACTATAGAAACCCATGCATTCCCTCATGTTACAGTCTCTATATAAACTAAGAAATCAATGGGAAGACCTTGATGTTTCATCATTGTGAATCTCTGTGATGATGAAAGACTTTTATTGCGCTCGTATTGCATTAACTAAAGCAGAAGTTGGCTTTGAGTCTTTTGTGCTGCAGTTTTTTTCACGGCTGAGGTTTTAATACAGTAACACTCTATAAAGTCTGTTTCTCTGACACGTTTCCAGAAGTTTTATGGATGGCTGGAATGGGCTTTTAAATGTGGATAATAAAACCTCTTGCTCTCTTGATGTTTTGATTTTGAGTTTTAAACGCCATATTAATAAATATCAATTCCAACTGGATGTTATTACCTTAATACATTTTAAAGTATTTCATAGAATTGAATAATAATATAAATAGATTGCTTTTGTGACTATAATATTTACAATCATATTCTTTCATTCATTCATTTTGCTGTAGCTTATTTATCAGGGGTCACCACAGTGGAATGAACTGCCAACTATTCCAGCAAATGTTTCATGCAACGGATGCCCTTCCAGTCGCAACTCAGTACTGGGAATCACCCATACACTTTCACAAAGTCACACACACACTCATTCACTATGGCCAATTTTGTTAATCAATTCCCCTACAGCGCATGTGTTTGGACTGTGGGGGAAACCAGAGGAAACCCACGCCAACACGGGGAGAACATGCAAACTCCACACAGAAAGGCCAACTGGCCCAGCCGGGACTCAAACCAGCCACCTTCTTGCTGTGAAGCGACAGTGCTAACCTTCAAAACGCTGTAATGCTACTGGAAATACATCATCTAAGTTTCAATTTTAACTAATAAAAATAATTATGATTTTTTTTTTATAATGAAGTATTTCATTCATTCATTTATACTTTAAATTTTTTTATTTATTTATACTTTATTCATTTTATTTATTTATACTTTTGTTTGAAGTAACAATAACATTATTATTATTACTATTATTATTAATATTAATAATAATAATAATAACAACAATAATAATAATAATAATAATAATAATAATAATAATAATAATAATAATAATAATAATAATAACAATAATAATAATAATAATAATAACAACAATAATAATAATAATAATAATAATAATAATAATAACAGAAAAAACAACAATAGCAATATTATTAATAATAATAATAATAGTAATAAATTATTGTGTTATTAAATAGTTAAAATAAAATAAAAAAGTTAAATAATATAGCATTATTACTTTTTTGCATTATTACTATTTTTTTTATTAATTTGTTGCTTTGGTTAATTGGTTTTAATAAGCTTTTTTTTCCAAGAATTAATTTCAAGAAGCTGTAATGCATATGGAAATATAGCTTCTTAGTTTAAATTGCCATTTTAACTAATAAAAAATGTTATTTATTCTTATAATTAAGTATTTTATTTATTCATTCATTTATACTTTTGTTTTGTTTGAAGTGACAGAACAACAACAATAAATATACTTATTAAAAAATAGTTATAGCTAATAAATAAGTTTCAATATTTTTGCATTATTGCTTGTATTATTTCTAGCAATCAATGTCAACAAGTTGTAATGCATCTAAAATGATAACTTACTTTAAATTTCCATTTAAATAATAAAAAAAAATTATTATGAATATTTTTTAATTCATTCATTCATTCATTGATTTATTCTTTTGATTAGTTTGAAGTAACATTAACAAAAACAACAACAACAACAACAACAAATATAATAATAGAAAAAATAATAGTAAAAATAAATATACTTAATAATAATAATAATAATAATAAAATATGCTCATATATAGTTAAAATAATATCGCGTTGTTGCTTGTTTTATTTCTAGCAATTAATTCCAGGAACTTAATTTTAATGCATCTTAAATTATTACTTCTTAATTTAAATTGCCATTTTAATACAATTAAACTGGCAAAAAATAAATAAATACAATTATGAAAATATTTTTATATATTTAAAATTAATTTATTTATTCATTGATTTATACTTTGGATGTGTTTGAAGTAACAACAACAATAATAATAATAATAATAATAATAATAATAATAATAACGACAACAACAACAATAATAATAATAATAATAATAATAATAATAATAATAATAATAATAATAACGACAACAACAACAATAATAATAATAATAATAATAATAATAATAATAATAATAATAATAATAACAACAACAACAACAACAACAATAATAATAATAATAATACCAATAATAATAACAACAACAACAACAACAACAACAATAATAATAATAATAATAATAAATGATTATGGTAATGAATAGTTAAATAAACAAAAATGTTTAAATAATTTAACATTACTCAGGGCTCACACTGTCATGAAATATTTGTCAAAATAACAACTACAAAATAATAACAATAAAACTGAGTTAAACTAGTGAGTAAGTGACCGGACTAGCGGAGAGTGACCCTAACATGAGTTTTGCGTCTGAATCCCACATATTTTGTCCTCTTCCTGTGGTTTACGATGTGAGGTTTGCTTTTCTGCTCTGCGGGTCACAGGATTTACTAATGGGGACGTGGAGAATCCCAGGAGGAACATCAGCCTCTTTAATTGGGGTGCTTGGGAAAATAAATGATGGATTATGACCTATAAATGGGAATTTATGTGGCCATTATACCTGCCGCCGATCTGCTTGCTAACGCTAACACTCTAATTAGCCATGCATTCGGCAGCCACGTTCGAACCTCCTCATTACGCTCACGTTCCCACACACACACACACACACACACACAAACACAAGTGTTCTTCTCTCACCTTGCACAGCGTATGTAGTGGTATTTAATCATATGATATGCATCAAATGCTATATTTCAAGCTAAAGATCTACCTGTCGGAGAGTCTCAAAGAGGCTTTATGAGATATCAGAAAAGATGGAATTTAGATATTAAACACACACTGATGTGCTTTAGCGTATCACAGGGGAGGAACAGACGTCAGTGTAATATGAATGCGTTTCCCAAAAGCATCATAAGCCTAAGAAGTTTGTAAAAATCATCTTACGACTGATCTGAATGTTACGATCTGTTTCCCAAAAGCATCTTAAACTAAGTGGTGTATGATCAAGTGCTCTGGAGTAAAACCGTATGAGAATCATAAGAAGACATTGACCAGAACTTTATTTAAGTGAAGAGTAATTATAATTAAGGCTTTTGATTGAGCTTTATTGTGCACGTATATTATTTTTATGAATGTATTATTAATTAAAAGGAGCCAAACACATCTCATTTAAATGAAAGAACATGAAAAGGAGCACAGGCTCATTGGAAATACATGCTTTGGTCTACATTACTGTGAAACCACAAAAACATTAAACACTGTACGTTTGACTGTAGTTTGTAGGTGAAATGAACACTAGGGGGCAGTGTGATGACAATAACGTTTGTTCCTTTGCACACTAATGATATTTACAGGGACATATTATTGACAAATAAAGAATTATTTTCATGCAGTTTTTTGCAGAACACTAAATAAACACCACAAAACAACTTAACGCTGTCTAAGATTTGTAATCAAATGTTTCCCTCACTTATCTATCTCCACATGGACAACTTTATTTTTACACACAGATCATTTTTGTGCTGTGAAATGTGTGAATTTCTTTAATAAGAGTTGTGTTTGTTGTTTTACAAACATCAAATACAGATCAAATTCAATTGATCAATTCTATCTAATGGCTCTGTGAAGAGTAGCACTTAATGAAACAACATTATTGGTATGTTTAGTAATTTAATGTAGTGTATTGGTTGATTATTATTCATAGCTAATTATTTTCAGTGCATTTAAGCATGCCAGTTATATCTTTTACGACATTGACCAGAACTTTAACTTTATTTAAGTGAAGAGGGATTATAATTAAGGCTTTTGGTTGAGCTTTATTGTGCACGTATATTATTTTTATGAATGTATTATTAATTAAAAGGAGCCAAACACATCTCATTTAAATAAATGAACATAAAAAGGGGCACAGGCTCATTGGAAATGCATGCTTTGGTCTACATTACTGTGAAACCACAAAAACATTAAACACTGTACGTTTGACTGTAGTTTGTAGGTGAAATGAACACTAGGGGGCAGTGTGACGACAGCGTTTGTTCCTTTGCATATTATTGACAAATAAAGGAATATTTCCATGCAGTTCTTTGTAGAACACCAAGTAAATATCACAAAACAACATAACACTGTCTAAGATTTGTAATCGAATACGTTTGCCTCACTTATTTATCTTCATATTTTACATGTATATAAATGTTGTGCTGTGAAATGCGTGAATTGCTTTAATTAGAGTTGTTTTGTTGTTGTTTACAAAAATCAAATACAGTTTAATCAAATACAAATTAAATTGATCAATTACTGTCACCATCTGATGGCTCTCTAAAGAGTGGCACTTAATGAAAAAACATTATTGGCATGTTAATTAATTAAATTTAGGGTATTGGTTGATTATTATTCATAGCTAATAATTTTCGCTGCATTAAAACATGCCAGTTATATCCTTTATCCTATATCTTTTTATTAAACAGTTGTTACCTTTATGCTTTAACATCTTTAGAAATAGTAAGATAATAAATGTAAATTCATTAGATGGTGAGATTAATTGATCAATGCATATTAATAAAACATATTAATAAAAAGTAGATATGTGTGAGGAAATAAGAAGATGTGTGGATTGGTCAAAGTGTTTCCCTACATCTAACCAAAACATTGTTACCTAAAAACAAATAAAAATCTTTTAAGGCCACGTTCTCGGTGTTATATATATCCGCATGAATGTTAAAGCTGTGTGTTTTAGTTCCGCTATCGAAGGGATTCTGACACAGAAATCTGACACTTTAAAAACATCTGCAGGTGTAGAGTCGAGTAATGAAGCTCTCCTGTGGGCTTTTCTGAATGACGCTTCACTGTTCTTTGTCTGACAAACACTTGACCCAAAACTTGTCTGCTGTCAAAGGTTACAGGCTTAAAACCACCTTCAGCTTCCTGTGTTTTCAGTCTCGGAGACTTCAGCTTCCACACACTCTCCCCTACAGACACATACATCAGCCTCAAATCCTCCACAAGCCCAGGACAGATTTAACTAATTCAGAGAAACTAACTCTAGCTGTGTCAGAGGTTAACCAGGACGAACACAATGCATGAGCGGGAAAACAGAGACAAGCTGCACAGCCAATCAATCTCAGCAACCAGCACATTTTGACAGAATTTGTTCAATCAATTGACCAACCAACCACTGAACAAATTAACGGATGAACCAACCAACCAAACAACCAATAAACCAACCAAACAAAACCAACCAACCAACCAATGAACCAAACAACCAAACAAAACCAACCAACCAAGCAAAACCAACCAACCAACGAATCAACCAACAAACCAGTGAATCAATGAACAAACCAATGAATCAATGAACAAACCAACAAATCAACAAACTAATCGACCAACCAACAAACCAATGAATCAATAAACAAACCAACAAATCAACAAACTAATCGACCAACCAACAAACCGACGAACCAACGAACGAACCAATGAACCAACCAACCAAACAAACAAACAACCAATGAACCAACCAATCAAACAAAACCAACCAATGAACCAACCAATCAAACTAAACCAACCAATGAATCAACCAACCAATCAATGAACCAATGAATCGATGAACAAACCGGCGAATCAATGAACTAATCAACCAACCAACGAACCGACAAATGAACCAACCAAACAAACAAACAAACAACAAACCAACGAGTCCCACTAACCAACCAACTAACCTAATGAAACCAAAAAAAAAAAAAAAACAACCAACCAAATAATGAACCAACCAACCAACCAACCAACCAATCAACAAACAAACTGAACTAACCAACCAACCAATAAACTGACAAACCAACGAAGTAACGAATAAACCAATGAACCAACCAAACAAGCATTGAACCAACGAGTCATCCCAACCAACCAACCATTCAAAACCAACCAACCAATGAGCAAACTAACCAACCAACAAACCAACGAATCAATGAACAAAACCAATCAACCAGCCAAAAAAATCAACGAAAAAACTAACAAATCAATCAACTAACCAACCAACTAACCAATGAACAAACCAACCAATGAACAAACCAAACAACCAATCAACCAACCAACAAACCAATGAATCAATGAACAAACCAACAAATCAACGAACTAATCAACCAACCAACAACCGACAAACCAACAAACGAACTAATGAACCAACCAACCAAACAAACAAACAAACAATGAACCAACCAATTAGTCAATCAATCATACAACCAACTAACCATTCAAGCAACCAACCAATCATTCAACCAGCCAACCAACTAACCAACCAACCAGCCAACCAACCAAATCAACCAACCAACCAACCAACCAACCAAACAAACAAACAACCAATGAACCAACCAAACAAACAAAACCAACCAACCAACCAAACAAAACCAAACAATGAATCAACCAACCAACCAACAAACCAATGAATCAACAAACCACCAAACAAACTAACCAACCAACAAACCAACGAATCAATGAACAAAACCAATCAACCAGCCAAAAAAAATCAACGAAAAAACGAACAAACCAACCAACCAACCAACCAATATATTTATTTTTGCTTGTCTGTATGTTTGTTTGTTTGTTTTATTGAAAACGCAAATGGCAATGCGTAAGTTAGTTACTGTATAAAATAAAAAATAAAAGTAAATATATATATTTTTTCCCCAATAATATTACTTTAAATCAGCTCATTTAATAAATCAACAACACTGTAAACCTGCAGTTACCACAATCTGACAGTCAAAACCCACAGTACAGTAAAAACCCAAAAAACACCCATCGCTCAACGTCCTTCACCTCATTCTCTACGACTCTGACAAGCAGAAAAACAGATCTCTGACTGATTCAAACACGGTCAAGCATTACAATCATAATAAAACGCAGGCGCTATATATAATTACACACAGCTCAAGGATCAATCATCAGTGCTGATACGCTGTGTTTGAGTTCAGTCATACTGAGAAGAAATGAATTAATGGCTGTAAACATGCTATTAGTAATCAACATATAAGGCTCAGTGTGAAAAAGTGACAACACAGAGTTGACTGTAAATGCGGTATCACTAATTAAACCACAATCGACAATATAGGGTCACATAATGACACAGATCTGACCGCAAATAAAATAAAATTAGGAAATGTTTTACACTTTGAAATTAAATTAAATAATGGAATGTTTAGAGCAACAATAAAATAAAATACATGAATTACATGAATTAAAGTAAAATAACATAAATTATATAAAATAACATAAATAATGAAATGTTTAACACTATAAAATTAAATAAAATTCAATTAAAATAAATTATGAAATGTTTAATGCTGTAAAATGCTATAAAATTAAATAAAATTCAATGAAAATTCAATAAAAATAATTAACTGTTTAAAGCTAAAGGCATAAAAATTAAATTAAATTAACTTAACAATTTAAAGCTTTTGGTTAACTATTTAAAGCTATTGGTATAAAATAAAATAAAAAAATAACAAATAATGAAATGTTTAACGCTATTAAATTTAATTAAATAATGAAATGTTTAACGCTATTAAATTTAATTAAATAATGAAATGCTAAATGCTGCATAAAATAAAATAAAATAAAATAAAATAAAACGTTACAATAAAACTGTAACGTTGATGCAAGAAAATAGCCAAAGTAAATCAATAAATACATAAAATAAATTAAGTTTTTATGAATTTCACATTGGCATTGATTGAACATTTGACAGATCATCCAAAAATAACCACAAACAAACAAATGAAGTAAAATAAATACAATAAAACTAGTGTCTTACCTGTTAAGTTAAGCACACAAGACCCACGATCAGCACATAAAAAAAGAGAGAAAAAAAGAGATATCAGTCAAAACAAAGGCCACAAACACACCAATATTTCATCAATATTTAATGCAATAAAAGGCAGAGTGGATTTCAGGAGTGCGAGTTGAATTAACAGTCAAAAGAGCTACAATTTTAGTCAATAAACAAAACACTGTTGAAACTGAGATCAACATAAAGACGACAGAAGAGCTTCAATTTCAGTTCAGCATCACTCCAGCCACTAATCAGCATCTCAAAATGATGCCAGAAATAATCCAAAATAAATACATGAGATGATCTGAGTGAACAACAGGTCAATGTGATGCTGCTGGAGTCTCAGATTAAAGCCACAAATGCAAAAGAGCAGGGTGGTAAATAAGTTAAATTTGTGCAATATATCTAAAAAAAATTGCATTAAATAAAATTGTAAAAAATAATAAATAAATAAACTACTGAATTATTTAATCTATAAAATAAAATAAAATAAAATAATGAATTATTTAAATCTATAAAATAAAATAAAATAAAAATAATGAATCATTTAAAACTATAAATTAAAATAAAATAATAAATCAATACAATAAAAAAATAATAATAAAATAAGGAATTATTTAGATCTATAAAATATAATAAAACAAAAATAAATAAAATAACAAAATAAAATAATGAATTATTCATATCAATAAAATTAAATTAAAATAAAAAATAAAATTAAATTAAATTCTTAATTATTTAAATCAACAAAATAACATAAAATAAAATAAACAAAAATAAAATTATTATTAAAATCAATAAAGCAAAACAAAACAAAATAAAATAAATAAAAATAAAATAATGAATTATTTAAAACGATAAAAAAATAATAAACAATGAATTATATAAATCAATAAAATAAACTAATGGCTTGGGGTGAACAACAGGTCAATGTGATGCTGGATCTCCGATTAAAGACACAAAAGCAAAAGAGCAGGGTGGTAAATAAGTTTGTGCTCTATGAGGTCATTTGTGCAATATATGTCCTGTAAAAAATTAATAAAATAAAATAGTCTGCCTTTTTTTAATAAAAAAAATTGCCTTTTTTGAGTAAATCACCTTAAAAGTGTCCAAAGTGCACATTAATAATCAAAATTATGACTTATACAATGTATTTTTGGCATTTCTTAAACATAAACCTGTTCAAGTTGTGTGGTGCGGATGAAGTCTGTGAAACTGATTTACTGATTTATTCCAACCAAAACAAAACAAATAAGACTTTCTCCAGAAGACAAAAGATGATCAGAATTACTGTGAACATTTCCTTGCTCTATTAAACATCACTTGATATATTTAAATATTTGAAAAAGGATAATTATTTCACAGAAGGGCGAATATTTTTTCCTTAACTCTATATATTGCTCTGAAGATGTATGTACATGCACACATGTCTCCACACACACACACACACACACACACACACACACACACACACACACACACACACACACACACACACACACACACACACACACACACACACACACACACACACACACACACACGTGCTGTATAAAGTGCAGTCTGTCTCTCTCTGGTTGTAGATGTTCTGTCTGTCAGTCTCTCCAGCATTAGATCCTCTGTTCTGTCCATCAGAAGTGAAACACCAGTGTTTCTAAGCAACCCTGAATCCTGACACCAGAGAGAGAGAGAGAGAGAGAGAGAGAGAGAGAGAGAGAGAGAGAGAGAGAGAGAGAGAGAGAGAGAGAGAGAGAGTAGTGTGGTGTGTGTGTGTGTGTGTGTGTGTGTGTGTGTGTGTGTGTGTGTGTGTGTGTGTGTGTGTGTGTGTGTGTGTGTGTGTGTGTGTGTGTGTGTGTGTGTGTGTGTGTGTGTGTGTGCGTGTGTGTGCGTGTGTGAGAGAGAGAGAGAGAGAAACCTGCTGCATTGTGATGGAGCTACGAATACAAATCAGACCAGAGGCTCACAGAGACAGAAAGATGGAGAAAGAGAGAGAGAGAGAGAGAGAGAGAGATATACACACACACACACACAGAAGAGAGAGCAGTGGCACAACAGGTGAGCAGAATAATTCAGGTTTCTCCTGGTCTTCACACAACATTAGAAAATAAAACAGCGCCTCTGGGATTAGTTTATCACAAGTGCTGCCATACAAATTACAACCACACTCCATCTGCAAAAGAGAGGCTGCTCTGTTTATCATTTTTTCAAGCCATATCTACATAGCTTTTTTAAATGGTTCTGCACCATGGTAAAATAATATGCATTACAAATTCTAATATTAACCCTTCTTTTGTAAATTTCAAATGACTTAATTTATGTATGTATGCATGTATTATATTTTATTAATTAATTTGCATTCTTAATTTGCATTCTATGTACACGTTTATGGTACGTAAACAATACATCATTTACAAAAAAAAAATAAATACATAACATAAGATAAATTAAATAAAACAAAATATAAATTAAATAATGAACTATAAATAAATAAAATAAAACACAATGAAATATTTAACACAATACTATAAAATAAAATCAATTAAAAAAAATAACAAAAAATTTAAAATAAAATTAAATAATAAACAAAGCTATAAAATGAAATAAAATAAAAAACAAATAAAAAGTAGTGAACTCTTATGAGCTATAAAAGAAAAGAAAATAATAAAACAAAATAGTGAACTATTTAAAGCTAAAAAATAAAGAGATATATAAAGTAAAATGAAATACGATAAAATAAAAAATAAAAAAATAAAATAAAATAGTGAACAATTTAAAGCTATAAAATAAATAACTATTTAAATTTATAAAATAAAATAAAATAAATTACGATTCAATAAAATAAAATAAAATACGATTAAATAAAATAATAAACTCTTTAAAGCTATAAAACAAAATAAAATAATAAAATAAAATAGTGAACTATTTAAAGCTATAAAATAAACTATTTAAATTTATAAAATAAAATAAAATAAAATAATTAAATAAAATAGTGAACTCTTTAAAGCTATAAAATAAAATAATAAAATAAAATTGTGAACTATTTAAAGCTATAAAATAAATAACTATTTAAATATATAAAATAAAATAAAATAATTAAATAAAATAGTGAACTCTTTAAAGCTATAAAATAAAATAATTAAATAAAATAGTGAACTCTTTAAAGCTATAAAATAAAATAATTAAATAAAATAGTGAACTCTTTAAAGCTATAAAATAAATAACTATTTAAATATATAAAATAAAATAAAATAATTAAATAAAATAATAAACTCTTTAAAGCTATAAAACAAAATAAAATAATAAAATAAAATAGTGAACTCTTTAAAGCTATAAAATAAATAACTATTTAAATATATAAAATAAAATAAAATAATTAAATAAAATAGTGAACTCTGTAAAGCTATAAAATAAAATAATAAAATAAAATTGTGAACTATTTAAAGCTATAAAATAAATAACTATTTAAATATATAAAATAAAATAAAATAATTAAATAAAATAATAAACTCTTTAAAGCTATAAAACAAAATAAAATAATAAAATAAAATAGTGAACTATTTAAAGCTATAAAATAAAATAATAAAATAAAATTGTGAACTATTTAAAGCTATAAAATAAAATAATAAAATAAAATTGTGAACTATTTAAAGCTATAAAATAAATAACTATTTAAATATATAAAATTAAATAAAATAATTAAATAAAATAGTGAACTATTTAAAGCTATAAAATAAATAAATATATAAAATATAATAAAATACAATAAAATAAAATAGTGAACTATTTAAAGCTAAAAAATAAATAACTATTTAAATATATAAAATAAAATAAAATATGATTAAATAAAATAAAATACGATAAAATAAAATAATAAACTATTTAAAGCTATAAAATAAAATAATAAAATAAAATAATGATTTATTTAAAGCTAAAAAAAAATAAATTAAATAAATAATGAACTATTTAAAGCTATAAAATAAAATAATGAACTATTTAAAGCTATAAAATAAAATAATAAAATAAAAAGTAAGTAAATAAATATAGTTTTCATACCACAGCATGTTGTCTTTTCCTCAATCTATCGTGGTCAGTATAATGAGGTCAATTTTCAATAACATCAGATCACATTATCAGCACCCACAACAACAAAACATTAATATAACTACAATGTCCTTTATGATAAGTGCTGATATTTCAATTTAGAACACCAACATAATAACCTAATATTTTATGTTACTGGCTGTAAACATTTTTTATTAGTGAAACAACACAACAGCATCACATAAATGTGTATCATAAGCCAACACACATTCATTTAAACACTGCAGTCATGGTTTATGCAGATATATTTCATAAAGCATATGAAAAGATGCGGAGGAGGCTGAACGCTTTCAAACGGTGTAATTACTGCGTTCCTGTGGATGTGTAATAACCAAATAAACACAAAACAAATGGAGATGATGCTAATTCAGTAATGGAGCCAGTCTGTGTCTCTGCAGCCTCCAGCATCTGCATACAGTAAGAGGAAAAATAATATATATCACAACACCAAACACGCCGTATTTAAGATCATTTCAGGTTGCCATGGTGATAAAGATGCTAATAAGGCTTTAAAACAGCATGAAGTGAAATGAGTAGAGACTCAGAGGCCATATATATGCTAATGACAAACCCGGAAGCGCAGACAGAGACGAGGCAGAACAGACAAAAGATGAGCTGCAAAAATAACAACACTGAAATCTCTGACTATTAATGATGCTAAAGAGCGTCTTGTGTTGATTATGATATCATATGACATATCGGTACTGGAAAATTGGTGTCGGTATGATACAGTTCATGCACTCATAAGTCATAATAAATGTACTGTTTTTTTATACATAATAAATGTAAACAATAATAAAATTAAATATATACAAAACTATTCACTTAATTTACTTATTTGCTTAACTTCAGCTAGTTATTCCAACATACTTTTAATATTCCTTGTCATTTTAAATCTGAAATAACGAAGAAGAAAAAACATAATAAAATCAAATAAAACTTTAAAAACATGTTATAAAAGAAAAAAACTGTGTGTGTGGTTAAGTATTTTATTATGTTCAGATAATAAAATATGAATAAAATAAATAATTAATAAATATTAAATAAATAATTGTTATATTTAGAGTAATATACATTTATTTAATTTAACTAAATTTTTTTGAAAAGTAGGTTCAAGATACTGCAAATTAAAACAACTTAAAATACTAAAACAAAATTTGTAAATAAAAAACAAAATCTAATTACTTTAAATTAAATTAAATAATAAATAAATCAAATAATAAAATAATGTAACATAAAAAATAACCAAAAAAAAAAAAAAAAAACGAAACCAAAAACAACAAAACCAAACCAAAAAACAACAAAACCACAACAAACAAACAAAACAACAACAAAAAAAAAACAATAAAATAAAATACAACAAAACAAAACAAAAAATTTAACTAAATATAAAACAAAACAAACAACTAAACTAAAAACAAAACAAAAAACAAAAAACTAAAAACAAAACAAAAAACAAAACAAAAAATAAATAAAAAATAAAAATAAAAACAAAACAAAAAGCAAAAAAAAAATAAATAAACTAAAAACAAAAGAAAACAAAAAACAAAAAAATAAATAAATAAAAATAAACAAAACAACAACAACAACAAAAAACAAAACAAAATGTGCAGATGAGTCAGCAACATAATATTCCTGTTTGGAATCTGCAAACACCTTTTTCAATTTATTTTTATTTGCTTCTATTTTACTAATATTATTAAACCATATTATTATTTTTTTAAATAAATGAGAATTAGTTTGATCATCATACTGTACTGGTCTTGAGTTTTGTATTTTGCAGCATTACCACATCTAAACATCAACAACAGTGCACTGAACTTGAACTCCAGATGTAATCTATAATTCAACACTTACTGTTATCTCTTCAGAGTAAAAGTTTTCAGACACATTAGTGCTCGTCTTTAATCCAGAGCCCCTCATGTGTCTCTACAGGGGCCCAGCAGGGTCATTTCCCTGGATGAACACAGACGCTGAGCTCATTTCACAATAATTGCTCATCTTCTCCCACAAGTCTTATCAGAGCAGCAGAAAAAAAAAAGACATTTTATGAAAAAATATTCTGAGTGCCTTGCGATCCCAAAAGCGTTCCAGCAATCAATAGTCAGGTCATTACTGCAGGCTGAAAGACACCGCTCTGCTCAGGGCTTGTAAAAACTTCATTACGATTTCGTTTTGCTTTGGGAAACAAAGAAGGGATGAGCAGAACCCTGGTGCATTAATATGCACTTTTGTGATCAAAACAGAACCACAATTAAAGCTTCTGGATTTCGTTGAGAAGTTCAGAGCAAATCCAGTTGGAATTCATAATATTACTGTAGGTAATTTGTCCATAAGATGCGAGATGCTTGTTTTTGTGATGGAATATATGAAGAGCATTCACAACTCAATGTAACATAAATCTGAGAGGGTTTCATCTCATTTACCTGATACAACTTAATCTAAAATGCAATACAGATAACCGATAATCAACCAATATTTGCATACTAATTTATACTGACAATGTATAATGAATTAGTAAAGGTTGGACTAATTAATGTTATGCAAGCAGTGGTCATTTTTAGTTCATGTTAGTAAATACATTAACTTTTAAAACCTATATTGCCATATGAATGATAACCGATAATCAATAATCAACCGATATTTAAACACCAGTTGATACTGACAATCTATAATGAATTAGTAAATGTTGGACTAATTAATGTTATGCAAGTATTGCTAATTTTTATTTCATGTTAGTAAATATGTTAACTAATGAAGCCTATATTGTCACATGAATGATAACCGATAATCAATAATCAACCGATATTTGAACACCAGTTAATATTAATAATCTATAATGCATTAGTTCATGTTGGGCTAATTAATTCTTTGCAAGTATTGCTCATTATTAGTTAATGTTAGTAAATATGTTAACTAATGGAACCTATATTGTCATATAAATGATAACCGATAATCAACCGATATTTGAATACCAGCTGATACTGATTACATATAATGGATTAGTTCATGTTAGACTATAATTAATTAATGCTTTGCAAGTATTGCTCATGTTTAGTTCATGTTAGTAAATATGTTAGATAAAGAAACCTATATTGTCATATGAATGATATCCGATAACCGATAATCAATCAATATTTGAATACTAGTTGATGCTGATAAGCTACAATGCGTTAGTTCTTGTTGGACTAATTAATGCTTTGCAAGTATTGCTCATTATTAGTTCATGTTAGTAAATATGTTAACTAATGGAACCTATATTGTCATATAAATGATAACCGATAATCAACCAATATTTGAATACCAGCTGATATTGATAATGTATAATGTTTTAGTAAATGTTGGACTAATTAATGCTATGCAAGTATTGCTTGTTTTTAGTTCATGTTAGTAAATACGTTAACTAAAGAAACATATATTGTCATATGAATGATAACCGATAACCAACTGATATTTTTATACCAGTTGATATTGATAATATATAATGCATTAGTACATGTTGGACTATGATTAATTAATGCTATGCAGGCAGTGGTCATTTTTAGTTCATGTTAGTAAATATGTTAACTAATGAAACCTACATTGTCATATGAATGATAACTGATAACCGATAATCAACCGATATTTGAATACTAGTTGATATTGATAATCTATAATGAATTAGTAAACGTTGGACTAATTAATGCTTTGCATGTATTGCTCATTATTAGCTGATGTTAGTAAATACATTAACTAATGGAACCTATATTGTCATATGAATGATAACCGATAATCAACCGATATTTAAATATCAGCTGATACTGATGAACTATAATGCACTAGTACACATTGGACTAATTAATGCTATGCAAGTATTGCTCATTTTTAGTTCAAGTTAGTAAATACATTAACTAATGAAACCTATATTGTCATATGAATGATAACCGATAACCGATAATCTGTTTACCATTTCATATGACCAAAGACTGACAAAAGGCTGATTTAAAAAAAAATAAAAAATAAAATAAAATAAAAGCCTTTGGTCTAATTTGGGTATATTTACATTCTTGAGTAATGTTGATCAATGTACAACGCCCCTAAGTAATATAAACAAATGATAAGTAAATTAATTAATTAATATAAGTATAATAAGTAAAATTAAATTAAATTAAAAATTAAATTAAAAATTAAATTAAATTAAATTAAATTAAATTAAATTAAATTAAAAATTAAATTAAAAATTAAATTAAATTAAATTAAATTAAATTAAATTAAATTAAATTAAATTAAATTAAAAATTAAATTAAATTAAATTAAATTAAATTAAATTAAAAAATTAAATTAAATTAAAAATTAAATTAAATTAAATTAAATTAAATTAAATTAAATTAAATTAAATTAAATTAAATTAAAAATTAAATTAAAAATTAAATTAAATTAAATTAAATTAAAAAATTAAATTAAATTAAAAATTAAATTAAAAATTAAATTAAATTAAATTAAATTAAAAAATTAAATTAAATTAAATTAAATTAAATTAAATTAAATTAAAAATTAAATTAAATTAAATTAAATTAAATTAAATTAAATTAAATTAAATTAAATTAAATTAAATTAAATTAAAACCTCCCATAAAACCCACTGTTACTTGTGAGGTACACTCAGCACCACAGGATGAGCAGAAAATGTGTTGTATTAAATAAGTCACTCTAGGTCAGACAGTGTCCAGATCTGCGTTTTAGCATCAGCTAAAACATCTTACATCAGCATTGTCTCTGAGGGCCCAACACTGACCGGTGGTCCTAAAACATGGCCTCTGATGGCAGAAAAAAACAGTCCATTGATCCACTACAGTCGCTTTTACACCATATCCTAAAGCGCTCTACCTAGACAACACTACAGAGGGTTGATTTGCAGCATACGAGACACTTAAAGAGAGCAATCCGTCCAGAGGTGACGAGGGGCTCAAACACAGGCCAGTAAATCAAATAGAGTTTAATACGAGGCGATTCCTGCCTTTTGTGCTGCTGAGAGATAAAACAGCCTCAATCTCAAGTTAAAAGCAGCGGAAATGTATGAAATATTCCAGCCGGAGGTGGTTATGGCATACATTAAGCTTCAAGCGGAATGAAAACACGCTATCCAGCGCTAATGGTACATCAAGTGCTGCTTGATACAAAAGGTGATGAGTTTGAATAGCTGAAATAATGCGCACGAGTGTATTCAGGGCCTGTGTGATATTGATTATCGCTGGTTTCTGCTGGGTGGCCTTGGAACACGCATACAAACACACACTAACACACTCACACACAATGGGAATCTGATTGCAGTGAGCAGGCTTATAATAGAGAGATAATACACAATACATTTTTACGACATTTTATTTATATTTTTGCTCAAACAATCGCAGCCTTAGCTCTTTTCAAACTTTTGACTGGTTAAACTACAATAACATGAACAAAAAATACATAAATAAATAAACAACTAAGCAGCATCCGATCACAGTGGTCTCACAGTGTATGCCGGCAGCTAGCCCTCTGCAACTCTCACATGGTCGCCCACTGAAGCGAAGCATGAGCTGAGCCTGGTCAGTATCTGAATGAGAGACCACATGGGAGAGCTAGGTTGCTGCCGAAAATGGTGTTAGCGAGAGCAGCAGGGGGCGCTCAACCTGCGGTCTGTGTGGGTCCTAACGCTCCAGTATAGTGAAGGGGACTCTATTCTGCTCAGTGAGAGCCGTCTCTCTGTTGTCGTTAAAAATGCCAGGATGTCCTTCAAAAAAAGAGTAGGGGTTTAACCCTGCATGGCATCTTGGCTGTATTTGCCCACTGGCCTCTGTCCATCATGGCCTCCTAACCATCCCTATATCATAATTGGCTTCATCACTCTGTCTCCTCTCCACAAATCAGCTGGTGTGTTCTTCTGGCACAAAATGGCAGCCGACATGTCATCCAAATGGATGCTGTACACTGGTGATGGATGAGGAGATTCCCCCCCAAAAATGTGTAAAGCGCTTTAAATGTCCAGAAAGGCGCTATATAACATGTTAGGAATTATTATGAGGTCATAATTTTATTTTATTTCTGAGAATGAAAATGAAACAGACTTTCTAACCAGCAGCGCTGTGTTTGTTGTGTTTGAATGATGGACACAGCAACTGATTAGCGGGCTAATGACCTTTGCCAAGCAAGAGAACATTTGTTTTCAAGATGTGTTTGCTCATTTAAAAGAGCACATTTCAGGCTTTAATTAAATTGTATGTGAGGTAAATATTCGCGGAGGTTCAGCTGTTTTGTTTTTCAGATGCATTGTCATCTGTTTTACTAATTTTACAAAAACATACAGTTTTGTTGAAATTAAAAATATATACCAATAAAAATACAGTTTACAGTTCTCAAATTTGTGTTTGTTTTATTAAAGCAATATAAAATGACAGAGTATTTCAATTTCCTTTTATGGACTTCTAAAACGTCCACATTTGCCGAACCCCGGAGGTTAAAAAAGAAAGAATGACGGAATGAGAGAATGAACAAGAGATCAGGTTGAAAGGGGAGTTCAGGAGCGATGATAAATTCAATTAAACGCCACACGAGTATAATGCAGTCAAGCTGTCAGTGGACAGAGAAACATCAATCCTGAGCAGAGAGACTGACCTCTTTCCTAACAGCACCTGTAACTTTTCCTGACACACACCAATAAAAGGAGAAGTTCTCCCAGTATGTCATTTACACGGAGGCTGCACAATATATCACTAAATTACTGTGATAATAGAATATGCAATAGTACAGGGCTATTCAACTAGTCTACAGTATTTCTCTGCTGCAATTGAGATATCGTAATAATTAACCCCGAAAAAAGCAGCACAATCACTAACAGACTGCTGTTGTGTTTGCGATAAGGAGGGGGTGTTCGGGGTGAGGTCTCTGAATGATGCCCCATTCACACGAGGCTTCAGCTTCAACGCTTGACAGAGGGCGTGTCTGAAGTTGGGGCTGACGCGATCGTCATAGCAGCGTCAGCCAATGAAATTAGTCAGCAATAGGCCACTGTTGGAGCTGGTGTATTTGCATACAGCGATCTGATTGGCTGACGCTTCCGTCGGCGCTTGAAAAGTTGAGCTTGTCCCAACTTCTGCAGCGAGCAACGCCTCTGAAGCGGCGCCGACGGATCCACAATGCAGTTCGGCAACGCCTGACGTCACCCATTCAAAGTGAATGAGAAGCGTTGAAGCTGACGCCCCGTGTGAATGGGGCGTAACACTTTTGAGAAGCGGAATAGGAAAGTAACTGTATTAAAATAGGCACTGTCCTTATAAATAAACTGCATAGTTGCAATCTATACAAAAGAGAGAGATCGACTTAGAATATCACTTACCAGTTTAATAATGATTTGATCAGCTGTAGTTAGAAATCACGCAGTTTTAATCTTCTAAGCAAGGGCTTATTATGCGGTCCTGGCGCCATCTTGTGTATAAACAACATCAACCGTCTTTGGCTAATGGACGCTGACGCACTGTCTCTCAGAAATTATAAATATTTTGAAATAGACACTATCCTTATATATAAACTGCATAATTGCAATCTAAACAGCTACATTCTCAACTAAAAAAGCCTTAAAAGTACATTATGTTGTCCATCAGAGAACCAGACAGAACTGTTGTATAAATATATATATATATATATATATATATATATATATATATATATATATATATATATATATATATATATATATATATATATATATATATAAATAAATAAATATATATATATATAAATATATATATATATATATATATATATATATATATATATATTCATTCATTCATTTTCTTTACAGCTTAGTCCCTTTATTAATCCTTATCTTACTTATCCAGGACATGTTTTATGCAGCGGATGCTCTTCCAGCTGCAACCCATCTCTGGGAAACATCCATACACTCTCATTCACACTCATACACTACGACCAATTTAGCCTACCCAATTCAACTGTACCAACATGGGGAAGAACATGCAAACTCTACACAGAAACGCAATAAACGCCAACTGACCCAGCTGAGGCCCGAACCAGCGACCTTCTTCTTTAACCTTCTGATAATTTTTTTTTTTATTATTAGAGTACTGGACACTGTAATTCGGTACTAATTGATACTGAAGTTTTAAAAATGTCCGTTTCCCACTAATATTTAAGCGCTACTGAGCACGCTCCTAAACAGTTCTGATTTACCATTGTGTTCACATGCTCAACACAAATGACTGTGATTGGCCGTGAAGGTCATCACCAAACTCACCGCTGTTTACTGAGTGTAACCACAGATACAGGAACACTGGAGTGTTTCAAAGTCACGTCGATCAGCTGGTTTGTTTATGAGCTGACATATGAGTGATCCGCTGATGAATCACGACTGTGTCCCTGTGGTTACACTCAGTAAACAGCGGTGAGTTCGGTGAACTGATGAGCTAGTTCTCAGCATAAATGTATACAGCCCATTTTGAAAATGTATATTTTTATCCATTTCTTTTATCTTTTTTTTTTCCTTCTTCTTCTTCTTACATACAAATTTGTGCTACTAATTTTTGGATGGTTTTTGTAAGTTATTTTTGTTTATATCCTGAGCAATGTTTATATTTTTGTATCCATAAAATCGCACACCCCTATTTTGGAATGAACTATTCTGAACACCATTTCAAAAGGTTAATTAGAGTGAACCAAAGTAAAACTAGAGTTGAGAAACTGTCTTTTTCCAACACAACAAGTTAATACAGGAATGCATAAAGCTGTAGCTTGAGAGTAAGTTATAAAATCGATCCCTTCTCTTAACCATGGCACTAAAAACAGCTGTGTGCCTAAGACAGCAGCGACTCTCTATTAGCCTTCGCCAGCGTAACATTAGCTTGTTTCGTCCAGACTGCATTTAGGAGGCTGAAAGAGAGCAGTGAAAGGACTGAGGCGATCAATCGGCGTGCGCTGGGCTCTTTCAAAAGGTAAACACACTGAATAATTTCTCCGCCAATTATATAGACAGTGGAGAAGCCCAGACAACGGGCAACATTGACAAATGCAGCCCGCCGCTCAATTTTCCCAGCAAATCACCCTCCGTACCTGACACTAAGACAATAAGAAACCCTAATGGCTATTTATGCTGGCCCTGCCATTTATTCCGGGGGGCCGTTCGCTGGTCAAAATTGATTCTCCAAAGCCCATTGAAATGAGGCTGTTTGTGGCGCACTCCATTTCTCCTGTCCTGTCAAACCCGGCACAAAGAATAAATGGGATGCAGGAGTGTTGGAGACCGAGGAGAATAAAGAGCAAAAGGTCTACAGCACAACATGATGAGGCTTTCTGCAAGTGTGTGTAAATGAAGAAGCTCATCTGCCCTTTCATTCACATCTCAGCTGTTTCTCCCATGCAGCCATGAGATTAAATGGAGAACAAGTGGTTAAAAAATCAGTTTGCCATTTTTTTTAAGGAGATTCGCCCTCCTGTCAATTTTTTGTTTTTCTTTTTCAAATATTTCCCAAATGATGTTTAGCAGATTCAGGAATTTTTCACAGTATTTCCTATAATATTTTTTCTTTTGGAGAAAGTCTGATTTGTTTTATTTCGGCTAGAATAAAAGCAGTTTTAAATTTTTTTTAAACCATTTTAAGGTCAATATTATTAGCCCCCTCAAGCAATATTGGTTTTGAATGCTTTTTGTTTTTTCTTTTGTTTTGTTTTTAGTTTTTTTTTTTTGTTTTGTTTTCTTTTGCTTTGCTTTTTTGTTGTTTTTTTATAATTGCTTTTTGTTTTGCTTTCTTTTTCTTGTTCTTTTTTGATTAGTTTAGTTTTATTTTGCTTTTTTGTTTTGTTTTGCTTTTTGTTTTGTTTTTGTTTTGCATTGTTTTTTAAATTTGCTTTTTTATTTTTTGTTTTTATTTTGCTTTTGCTTTTTTGTTTTGTTTTGTTTTGTGTTTAGATGTGTTTGTTTAATTATTTTTATTTTGTTTTGCCTTTTTTGTTTTGAATTGTTTAAATTTTTTAGTTTGGTCCTTCTTTGCTTTTTTTTTTTTTGCTTTTTGTTTTTTTCTTTTGCTTTGTTTTTTGTTTATTTTAGATTTTCTTTTGTTTTTATTTTGCTTTTGCTTTTTTGTTTTGAGTTATTTTTGTTTAATTATTTTTTGTTTTGTTTTGCTTTTTTGTTTTGTTTTGCTTTGTGTTTAGTTGTGTTTGTTTAATTATTTTTATTTTATTTTGCCTTTTTTGTTTTGGTTTGTTTAAATTTTTTTGTTTAGTCCTTTTTTGCTTTCTTTTGCTTTTTGTTTTTTTTTCTTTTGCTTAGTTTTTTTGTTTATTTTTAGATTTTCTTTTTGTTTTTTTTCAAAAGCATCTGTGCAATATTAGACATCACCCGTAAGAACACAGCACGTTAACAGATTCATTCATGTCAAGTAGTGCGTGCAGGGCCGGTGAGCGGTCCGTCCGTGTATCTATTGGTCACTCAATAATGTTATAAAAATGTATTTTCGTTGAGACCTATTTTCCTCATGCAAGCATATATATTTTTTTTGCTTGTTAGTTTTGATTAGTGTTGATTTCAAATGCAATAAATCTGTTTATATAAACCTTAGCAACAGTGCTCATAATTGGTGGGTGTGCCTAAATTTTGACTGGTGCGGCTACATTTTTAAAGTTAGGAGCACCAGTGCTACCAAGCAAAAAGGTTAATTTCGCTCCCTGATATATATATATATATATCATTCAGTGTTATTTATATTGTATTTGTGGTGTTATTTTCTGTCTGCCCTCAGATGAACCTAATAAAGCAAAAAAAAAAAGAAAAAGGGATGGGATAGTAAGACGTAGACTAAATGTGCACTCAGAATCTTCCCAAAATTACACTAGAAAAATGACTTTTACTCCTTGTTCAAACAACTTATTTAAAGTACGTTGAAACAACAGTTATATAGACAGCTTAAAAGAGAAGCAGTGGTGTAAACCTCCTCAAACTATACTGCAGAAACAGCTGTAACGCCTCACTGCGGGCCATCTGAACGCTAATCGGCTAATCAGGAAGTGCTTCTAGCATGCTAGCCTAATGCTAATTTCCTGAGAGCGGCTCATTGAGCTGAAGCTGCTGTTCTTCGACTGACTCTCAGGAAACAGCAGCTGAGACGCCATTAAACGCTTCATTATAGTCCCAGACGGAGAGCGTCCCGTCCCGCAGGAGGACAACACTGCTGGAGGATCATGGGTAATGCAGGAGCAAACCTGCCTGATGAGCTGCAGATTAAAAGAGACGGACAGAGAGAGAGAGAGAGAGAGAGAGAGAGAGAGAGAGAGAGAGAAGATGAAAAAGTGAAGTCCCACAGGACAGTTCATTATCAGCCAGATGTCACACAAACACCTGCTGTCTAAAACACAGAGAGAGAGTAAGAGAGAGAGGGAGAAAGAGAAATATAGGAAAAGATAGATAGATAGATAGATAGATAGATAGATAGATAGATAGATAGATAGATAGATAGATAGATAGATAGATAGATAGATAGATAGATAGATAGATAGATAGATAGATAGATAGATAGATAGATAGATAGATGGGTGGGTAGACAGACAGACAGGCAGGCAGGCGGATGGATGGATGGATGGATGGATGGATGGATGGATGGATGGATGGATGGATGGATGGATGGATGGATGGATGGATGGATGGATGGATGGATGGATGGATGGATGGATGGATGGATGGATGGATGGATGGATAGATAGTGACTCAGGGGGACAGAACAAAACCAGCA
>LR812542.1:2666158-2673658 GCA_903798195.1 Danio kyathit
AAATAATAAAATAAAATAAATTAAAAATAATAATTTAAAAAATTAATAGAATACAATAAAATATTAGAATAATTAAATAAGAATTAAATAAAATGAATAAATCAATAAAATAGTAAAATAAAATGAAATATAAAATTAAATTAAACTAAATTATATTATATTAAATTACAATAAAATATAACAGAATAAAATGTTGCTTTTGATTGTGATCTGTGCAAATCTACAAATAAATAAATAAACATTTTAGTCTTAACCCTATCAGAGGGCCTGTGGTGTTGGTGGCGTGACCTCGGCGTGTCTGACCTGTTAATCAGGCAGTTTCAGACAGAAGACGACAGACTGAAAGGAAAAACCGTCCGTCTGTCGACACACAGCTTTAATAGAGGCAATCGGAGACACTCAGGGGAGAGTTTGGCCTGTGTTTCATGAGCAGAGCAGAAAAAAACACCAGCAAATCTTCAGTTCACATAAGCCAGAGCTCAACCAACATACAACACAACCAGCAGCTCAATATACTGTACCTGTACAGCTGAAGTCACAATTATTAGCCCTCTTGTGATTTTCTTTTTGAAATATTTCTCAAGCGATGTTTAACAGAGCAAGTAATTTTTTACGGTATTTCCCATAATATTTTTTCTTCTGGAGAAAGTCTTATTGATTTTATTTCAGCTAGTTTTAAATTTGAAAGCCATTTTAAGGTCAATATTATTAGCCCCTTTAAGCAATATTAGTTTTGAATTGTCTCCAGAACAAACCACTGTTATACAATGATTGCCTAATTACCCTAACTTTACCCTAATTAACCTAGTTAAGCCTTTAAATGTCACTTTAAGCTGAATACTAGTATCTTGAAGAACATCTAGTTAAATATTATTTACTGTCATCATGACAAAGAGAAAATAAATCAGTTATTAGAAATGAGTTATTAAAACTATTATGATTAGAAATGTGTTGAAAAAAACTTCTCTCTGTTGAGGAAAATTGGGGAAAATATACAGGGGGGCTAATAATTCTGACTTTAACTGTAGTAAAACACATTAATTGACACAAGTACCAACATGAAGGAGGATTTGACACTAAAAACAGATAGCAGCATGATAATAAAATAATCCTTCCATGCAAAGCGGCAACACCATAGAATCTTCAATTTCAATGTAACAGATATTATCCCAGAAAGATTTAAGTAACCACAAAACACCACGCTGTAAAGTATCCAATCAACACTACAGCAACTACATCGCAATATACACTACCTGACAAAAGCCTTGTGGTCGTTCCCAGTTGTAAGTACACAAATAATAACTCGACTTCTAGTTGATCATTTGTTCCGATTAATCATCTGTTGAGCTGCATCCTAATCATCACAAATACTGCAGAAGACCTACTGGAACCGGCATGGACCCAAGACTCTCACAGAATTTAGTCAAGTTTGGTGAAGGAAAATCATGGTTTGGGGTTACATTCAGTATTGGGGCATGCGAGAGATCTGCAGAGTGGATGATCAACATCAACAGCCTGAGGTATCAAGACATTTGTGCTGCCCATTACATTACAAACCACAGGAGAAGGACAATTCTCCAGCAGGATAGCGCTCCTTCTCATGCTTCAGCCTCCACATCAAAGCTCCTGAAAGCAAAGAAGGTCAAGGTGCTCCAGGATTGGCCAGCCCAGTCACCAGACATGAACATTATTGAGCATGTCTGGGGTAAGATGATGGAGGAGGCATTGAAGATGAATCCAAAGGACCTTGATGAACTCTGGGAGTCCTGCAGGAACGCTTTCTTTGCCATTCCAGATGACTTTTTTAATGCGTGATTTGAGTCATTCAGAGATGTATGATGCAGTCCTCCAAGCTCATGATGGAGTCAGACACAATATTCATTCTGTTTCCACTGCAGCATGACTTTATATTCTATACTGGACATTATTTCTGTTCAGTCACAAGACTTTTGTCTAAGCAAAGTCAGACCTTACTGTCCTAATTAAATCATTTAAAATCAAGATATGATCATATTTTATTTGGGTCAAATCAGCGTCATCTAGAGGCCTTTGCCTTTCATATAAACCACTTCTGATACCAAATGATCAACTAGAAGTCAACTTATTATTTGTTCTTCCTAAAACTTGGATAGGCGACAAAACTTTTGTCAGGTAGTGTATAGTAAAAACTCTTGGAACATTTATACTACCACAAAGAAAAATCCAACCATCTAGAGTACAAAGTCTACAAAGTCATAAATTAAGAAGCATTTTCTACACAAGCAAAACATATTGTCTTATTTTAGGAAATAATGAGTCAAAATTACGTGGGTTTTTCCTTAAAACAAGCAAAATAACCTGCCAATGGGGTCAGCTGAATAATCTTGTTTTCCCTTTTGACATAAGATTATTTTGTTTACCCCAATGGCAGATTATTTTGCCAAACACACACACATACACACACACACACACACAGTATCTGGTGATGTATATCGCTGTCTGAGGTATATTTAAGAGAGTCTGGGCTTCTACTTTAGTCCTATTAGCCGTGACAAAACATCCCAGTGGAGCTGCTGTTACATGCTTAATGGACACACACACACATGCACGCACACACGCACACGCACACACACGCACACACACACACACACACACACACACACACACACACACACACACACACACACACACAGCACAACCCCCATCACACAGAGAAAGTACAATGTTAACTATTTGCTGAATTGCTACATTTCTGTTCATTATATATCTTTTATTATTAATTTACATTTTTCTCTTTTACTTTTACAGTTTTCTCTCTAATTTATTTATTTTTTTAAAAAGAAAAAAACTGGGGAAAAACTATTCCAACTAAATAAAAACCCAACATTCATTTTCCTTGGCTTAGTCCCTTATTTATCAGGGGTTGCCACAGCGGAATGAACCGCCATCTATTCCAGCATATGTTTTACACAGCGGATGCCCTTCCAGCTGCAACCCAGTACTGGGAAACACCCATACACACTCTTTCACACTCATACACTATGGCCAATTTAGTTCATCAATTCCCCTATAGCGCATGTGTTTGGACTGTGGGGGAAACCGGAGCACCTGGAGGAAACCCACACCAACACGGGGAGAACATGCAAAATAAAAAGCGAGTCAATTTTGTTGTCTTAATAACTTAATAATGAACTAAATGAACTATGTGCATAAATCTGAGATTTTTATAGACTCTTACGTGTCCGTACTGTACCGTTCCTACTCTTCCCAACGAGCTGCAGGGGATGTCGTCGGCCCCTCCCCCGCCTCGGAGCACTCACAGGTGGCCCAGTCCTCATACAGGAGTCTCTCCCACCTGCAGCCTGAGAGCAGATCTCCCCTCTGCATACCGACAGCAAATGGTTTAGCACAGAGAGTGAAGTATTTCACAGTCAAACCGATCTTTCTCTTAAATTTAACAATTTAATTTGACCGTTTATTCTTTTCTTGTTTACAGTCAGAGAGATTTTAGTGAGAGTTCATGAACTTGTGTGAATTACTATGTCTGAGAGATTACTGCAAATTCACGACACATCTATACTGACATACTGTTTTCATACAGCAATGAATTTAGTTCAATTGACATGCGGCGTCACGGTGGCACAGTGGGTAGCACAATCGCCTCACAGCAAGTAGGTAGCTGGTTTGAGCTTCGGCTGGGCCAGTTGGCATTTTTGTGTGGAGTTTGCATGTTCTCCCTGTTGGTGTGGGTTTCCTCCGGGTGCTCCGGTTTCCCTCACAGTCCAAACACATGCGCTATGGGTGAATTGGGTAAGCTAAACTGTCCGTAGTGTATGAGTGTGAATGAGTGTATATGGGTGTTTCCCAGTGATGGGATAAGTTGGCGGTTCATTCCACTGTGGCGACCTCTGATTAGTAAAGGGACTAAGCTGAAAACAAAATGAATGAATGAATAAATTGACATGTATATGTAAAGCGTAGTGCAAATATAAACACCCCTTTATAAACCTAAAGGCCGGTGCACACCGGGACGCTTTTTGCTTGCGTTTTCCATCGACGTTTAACGCCTCATAGCTAAATAAAGGGCGCCAATGTGATCGTGCACACCAACAGGCAAAACGGCAGGCGTAAAAGCGTCATTTTTAAAGAAACAGTTCATGCTAGTTTTTATGCCGCGTCAAAACCCTCTCCACCAATCAGATTGGCACTTTTGTTCACGTGCACGGAGCTGCTGAAGTTACAGTAAACAGCACTTGGAGGTGCTCAAGTGCAAAACTGTCAATGCAAGCGCACACTGAGGAAGATGCCCAGAGGCGATATGAACGTGGAGCTGCTTATTGCACTGGTGAACAATAATCATTTCTTCATCGCTAGAGCTGGAGCTGCTACTTGAACCATTATTGCTTGTTCGAGTCGCCAGTAACTTTAACAACAAGCGTGTCAACTTTCTCTCTTCTTCTGTGTTACAAGCGGGTGTCAGAAGCTTACAGCTGTGTAGCGCCATCTAACGTCAAGGAATGATTTTGAATACTCTTCTGCTCGACACCAGTGGGTTTGAATCCAGAAAAACGTCTCGTAAAACGCTGACGATAAACGCAAACGAAAAGCGTCCCGGTGTGTACGAGCCTATAGGCTGTTAAACAAACAGAAACGGTTGGACGTGTAGATGTCAGTAATATCCAAATTGACAGATGACGTAATCTAGCGACATGTTCAAGCAGAGCTTAGCACCTTCTCATTGAAAATAGCTGACAAACAGAAAAGAAGCAATGAAAGAAACATTCAACAAAACTATTATTTGACACTAGGGTTGGGCGATGTCGACCAATTTAGCATCGTACTATGTCTAATGTGAAACATCGCGATGGACGATGGCATCGTCATCATAGGCGGAGGTGAATGAATTTTTTATGAATAATTAATTAACTCATAACGCATTAATTATTTGTAGCCTACCGTTTCATCTACCTGACCCGCATGGTCTTTGTTTTACCCATAACCAAATCATAAATAAATAAAGATAAGTTACACACAAATTACCACCTGCCAATCACTTTTCCCACAAGACACTGGCATGAATAGTGATCTGTGTCGTTATAATGGCGTCAACAAACTTAGTTGGTAAAAAATGTGCACAACCAACAAGAACCAACCAACAGTATCTGAGGTTTACACTAAAATTACTAAGTACAAGCGTGAAAGTGAAAGATTAAAGCAGTGTACTGACGCGGTCACACGTTACCTGATAGATTCAAAAGGCCGAAGAGTCGTCAGATAGAGACAAGATTAATTAAATATCATGTTTAACAACTATAGTGAGACGCCATCCAGCGATACATCCTTGATAAACTGTCCGACGTGCACTGCTGTCTGGAGCTCAGATGAGCGCATGACAGCGTGTGGCCGTGTGTGTGGCTGTGTCTGTGTGTGTCACAATTTCAGTGGACGGAGGGATGTTCAGAAATGCTAGGTAAAACAGTGAGGATGTGGATCGTTTTCGTTCTAAAATGCCATTTTAAAACTAAGACGTATCAGTAGCTGTTTCCATCCACCTATTTTTATGCGCATTTTGGAGATGCGCATAAAAAAAACGGTTGATGGAAACGCCATGATGCGCATAAATTTTGAAAATGCGCATAAAAAACATATGCGCATAACTGAGTAGGATAAACTTTTTATTCGATAAGAGAAGATGCGCTTAAACTGCGATGGAAACACTTTTACCGCACAAATTCCAAAATGCGCATGAAAAAAGGTCATGTGATTTTTTTATACGAGATCATGTGATGATAAAAATCTGTGTAAATGGACAAACCAGCAGGCTGAGCACACTGTAAAACATCCGAAATGTTGTTTTGGTCCTTCAAAAACGCCGTACCGTTTAAGTATTTGTGTTATTATATTATTAATGACATCCAGAATCAAGAGCGCCTGTGCTCCGTGTCTGACACCTTCAAACGCCACCGCGCGTTCACTGCATGTCAGGATTGCCTTCTGAGGCGCAAGTCATTTATTATATAAAAATAAAGTTTCTCCTATTGCAACAAATTCCGTTTTTACTGTTGATATTTGGCGCCAGTTAATCAGGAAGTGACGATTTTGTTCGCTTTGACCCGTTGGATGGAAACGCAGCTTTATTCGCACGTCTTTTATGCGATAATCCAGTTTTGCGCATAAAGTTCATTCGCATTTTTGGATGGAAACATAGCTAGTGTAAATGGTGTAAGCTGAGAAAATATTATATGCTATTCCTTCTATGCTAATGAAGGACTACTGAGACATTCCAAGCATGGGATGGGTCCTCCTGGCGTGGCAGAGTTCATCACAGCTCCAATGCACATCTCTGCCATTTGCTTACAGTAACCATGTGCTTTTCACCGTACACAATTAATCTGCTTGTGATCTTCCTTCCTATAACTTTGTCATGTTTGGTGTCATTTGACAGTTTATGACTTAAAGGGTCACGAAACACCAAAACACATTTTTTGAGCTGTTGACAGTCATATCTGTGTCCCACGCTGCTATAAACACTATTAGGACACATATATTGCACTAAAGAGTGAAAATAGGTTGTTTTTGCGTTATTAAGAGCAAATTCGTTCTTCCGGTTTAAAACGAATTTTTGAAGCTACGTCACGGCCATGAGATACTTAGGTGTAAATCCAGCTGGAGAGTGGCTGTCTGTCTTTTCTAGGACGTTCTTACGTATCTGAGTGTGCAGTATTAATTCATGAGAAAGACGTGCTTCAAACCAATCAGCGCGCTCTATTGTGTATGACGTGAAACTTAATTAATATGCATGATAGCTCCGGAGACTGTTAACAGAGTTCAGACGGCAGAGAGACGCCACGTTGTGTTGCCAAAACAAGTGAAAGTACAAGAATTTCAAGACAAAAGTCGTAGGTGTTATTAGTGTGTTGCAACAAAGGTTTTGTTTTCATTTTCCCTTTATGAGAGAGCAGCTGGACTCACGTGTGGATTACAGTGCACGCGACACGCAACAGAAACGCGTTTGTAAGGAACATTTTTACCCGAGAGCTTTTTCTCATCTGGAAATGGTGAAATCCTGATTTGCCGCTCGTCTCCTTTTAATAAAAAGACACAGCTCCAGTTTGATTGTCTGTCTACAGATTTGGTAAGTGTTTGCAGTGCAGTGGCCTTTGTTTAAATGCTGCTCTCCGAGTGTAAACATGTAAACACAAACTATTCCCGTCGTGCAGGATTTTCGCTGCAATTTGTGACAGGATAGTCTATACACACACGGCTTTCTGACGCTACCTACCGAGTACATAAGTTACAGAGAAATGCGGAGGATTTTTTTTCTCTTATTCGCCGTATCAAATCAGCCTCTGTGTGTTTGTTTTTCCTGTCAAACTTAGCGCATGCCCAAATGTTAACTCCCTTCTATGCAAAATCTTATCCTCTTTCCCTCCCCCGAAACTCCCACACTCCCAGAGCTGGACACGCCCAACTTTCCTGACTTTTTTCAAAACAGAGGTGTGAAAACACCCTGCTGAGACA